>JACEGR010002127.1:0-139208 GCA_014170235.1 Listronotus bonariensis | reverse complement strand
AAATAGATTTTAAGTTTCAGGTAAAGTGCCATCTGGCGGTATTAAAACAAAGTACTTTTATTTTCAAATTTTAGAATCTGCAAAGCTTAATTTGTAGGCCAAATGTCAAAAAGATGGGCTAAAAAATAAATGCAAAATGGCAAACAAAAACAAACATAAAAATTTAACTTTTAACACCTGACACTTGGTAACCAAGGGGATTTCGATATTTTGTCAAAGGACTCACTAATATTATTTTTCAGTTACAGAATGACTTCTTAAAATTTTCTAACGCATTTTCCGAACACCCTGTATATACAAAGAACCTTCCTAGTAGATAAATATTTCTTAATTAGAGGATATGTAAATCATTTATTATTTATGAATAATTAAACTTACCTACACTGTATAATAGTTACTTTATTTATTTCTTTAGGTCTATGAGCATAGTCTATAATTAGCAATAAAAAGTTAGTTAAAACTATCTTTTGTATCGCTAATAGGTTCATATATTTTACTACAAAATTACAGTACTGCAGTCAGTTATTTGTAATTATGTTCATAATTGAAAATATTCACCATCGACTTTTAAGTAAAAAAATTAATTACCAAACCAATTATAAATGCATAAACAAAAATTTTTAAATGCTTTATAGAAATGTTAAAGTTGTAAAAAGTGAAATAAAAATGAGTTTCTTAAGTCTCGTTATGGTTTTAATCAATTAAACTACTGACCTATAGTCGGTTAGTAAAATACATGTATGTACGATGCACGTGGTTTGGTGACTTGGTTCTAATGGTACGAAACATTTTTTCAAACAAAATATAGTTTTTTTGCACACTTTTTAAGTAAAAATTACTTTTTATCTGTTGCGCCTATCTTATTATCTTACAGGGCTAATAGGTATATATGTTTTCTCGTGGTTTGTCAATTTTGGTTGGATAGATTTAGTCAGGACCGGACTTAAGGGACTTTTTCCAAAATGATGCATTATAACCTTGTTGCAAAAAAATAGGATTAAGCTGCAAATCAGTTAATACGTTTTTCTTGTAGATAAATTATGGAAAATGATTCAGTAAAAGCAAATCTGTCGATGATTTTAGGTTTCAGAAATTATGATTATTCTTGATAAATGATGCGCCCCAAAAAGCATGCATTTCTCAGAATTTTAACGGGGAACTTTTTTAGTGTGATTTGAAAATCGAAAATATGAGGTTACCATAGTTCCTAAGTTGGATGCTGACTCAACTTAACAGTAAATTAATTAAAATTAAACGTATTATCCTAATTGTAGATAAATTTTATTTTTTTGCAAACGAAGTTAAATGCATCATTTTAGAAAAAGTCCCGTAAGTCCGGTCTTTACTAAATTTATTCGACCAAAATTAACAAACCCAGAGAAAACATATCTACCTAGTTGCCCTGCAAAAATAAATAAGATAGGCGCAACAATTAAAAGTGATCATTAGTGAAAATGTGTGCAAGTTTAATTTGGCCCACACTGTACATTAAAAATACGTGTATCGGGTTTTTATTTATATGTTGCCACCCACTTTTAACTACAACCAATAAGAATAGAAAAACGTCCGGTATAAAAGGTTTATCCTTTTTTATCTATTATCTTCCAAACACAAAAAAAACAAATGAACATCAAAAACACAACATATAAATAGACCTATTTCACTAGATTGTGACTTTTCGCCACATGCGAAGTTTTTAGGAACCTGGCTTGATGAAAACCTAAATTTTAAGTGTCATATCGAGCATGTATGTAAAAAACTAAACTCTGCCTTTTATGCCATCTTTCAAATGAAATCTTCTCTGGAGAAAAATGGTTTATTGACTGTATACTATTCGCTGGTGTACAGTCATTTATCCAATAATATTGTGACTTGGGGAAAAGGCGTGGAAGTTAATCGCGTTTTTTTAGCACAAAACGCATAATTCGCCTGATATTTGGACTGGCTCCATTAGAGTCCTGTAGATCCACGTTTAGGGACAATAATATTTTAACTTTTTATTGGGTATATATTTTAAAGTGTGTGCTGTTTGTTAAACAAAATTATAATTTTTAGAAAGAAGTCCATTTTGAAGTGGAGTCAATATAGTATTGAGGGTTGTATAAGGGAAGTCTTTACTCCACAAATAAAATGCCAATCTAAAGTTTTAGATGTGATGCATTTCGGCAGGTGTTCCTGCCATCATCAGACTATAAAACTATGTCTTCACGTGCACAAAACATAAACAATTCTAGCATTTTATTTGTGGAGTAAAGACTTCCCTTATACAACCCTCAATAAAATTATAATTGTTTTGCTACACTTGGACGGGACCATAATTATAATCGTCATGTTCTCAGCATCCCTATCCATAGAACTTCATTTTTCAAAAGGTCTCCGATGTATAATTTTATTCTTTGTTACAATAAGTTACCAGAAAGGATAAAAGGTATTACCTTATTTAAAACGTTTAAAAGTGAAACTAAACGTTTTCTTGTACATAAAGGCTTTTACCTTTAAGTGAATACTTTGAGTCTTGAGAAAATATGATTTTAAATGTCTACATATGTATTTTATTTTATTTTTTAACTAATCTATGAATGTGGTCTTTTAATTTTGTGAAATTTTGCCAACATGAGTGCAAACTATGTGTGAGTAAGTGTTTATATACAACTTTATATGTTCAATTTTTTTAAATCATTTTTATTCTTGTTTTAATTATATGGGTATACCTTATAGGGTTTTTATTCTATTTTAAAAGTTTTTAACTTTATTTTAAGAATGTGTAATTTAATTTTAGTTTAAGTTTTTACTTATTTTATTTATACATGTTATACATATCTGACAAATGTTATTTAACATTATTGTTTGGTACATTGTATTACTTATTTATTGTACATTATTTATTTGACGAATCCTATACTGTTAATCAGTCCTATGGCTAATAAACAATTTCATTTCATTTCATTTCACAAGGAAAATGAAATAGACTTTTTTAATGAGATACCCTGTATATTATGTCACCACCAAAAGGATCTTTTAAAAGCCTAACAAAAATATCACATTTAATATATCAATCATAATTTCCATTACATATACAGTCTTGGCTTAGTGCCGAGTTGGTATAATGTAAATTATATCTAAAATTTTCCGATTTTAGTGGTCATATTTCGAAAATTATTAAGGATAAATATATCAAATGTGGTAATTTTGTAAAGCTTTTTAAAAGATCTTTTTAATGGTGACATAATATATAAGTGTCATATTTAAAAAAGTTCACCTCTTTATTTTCTTGATGTTCATTTGTTTATTTTTTTATTCTCAATAGATAATAGATGGGATGGAAAAGTATTAAACTTTAATTTGGGATATTTTTTTTCCTTTTAGTTATAGTTAAAAGTTGGTGGCAACATATAAATAAAAACCCTGTACATGTTTATTAAATTTGTGGTTTTGTCTTGATTTCCCCAGGATCCCATCATCAGATTCTAACTTGGTTTCAATGGGTAGAGGTTCAAAATGACTCCCTGCCCCCCTGTTTAGGATATCCCAAATTTAAGGATGACCATTTAAATTTCAGAAACCGTTAGAGAAACAATGCCGGTAAAATTAGAGCGAAGTTGCGTATTAAAATCTTTTCAAAATATGAAAAAAGGAGAAAAGCCAAATAATATTTTGTTTAAACGCAATCTCCCAGAAAACAAATAAAGCATAAATAACTTTATAATATGGCTTAACATTTTTACGTGTATCTTTACCAATTTTTTCAAAAGTAATTTAAAACTCTAAAATTTTCATCAGACATTTCATTTTTAATTTAAAAAAATCAAATTTTTAACAAGTTTATCAGTAAGTTTTTAGGTAAAGTGTACCACATTTTTAGTAAACTATTTACCACATTTTTAAGACGCAATTATTAGCCCAGTTTCCGTCTGTGCGTCTTGTTAAGATTTTATTTTATTGGATTAAAATAATTTCAACCGAGAGCTAATTAACCTTTGTTTAGAGTTTGAAACCTTTGTATCGTAAGTAACATTATATTAAATATATCATTATTTTATTTTTTTTTTAAGTAATCTTAACTTTTATTATATTGTGCGAGGACAGAATAATTTTTCATAGTACATATATAAGTTTTAATTTTCTTAAAATGTTTAATTTTTTTTTGTACGACCAGGCGTGAAAGAGAGGGCGTAAAATTGCACTTTTACGCCATAGGGCAAAAAAGTATCAAAAACGCCCGCATTTATAAATAAGGGCCTAAAATTGCACTTTTACGCCCTAGGGCAGAAAAGTGTCAAAAACGCCTACATTTATAAATTTATAAAACAATACTAGAACCAAATAATGCCCCTTTTTTGGGAAAACAACAATTTATTTATTTAAACATATGTTAAAAGTATACTGATTACAATTTGAAACATTAAAAGCTGGGAATTTTTCTCCTAACTACAGAGAAGGCTTGTATAGTAAGTTCAGTTGTACAAAAATATTGTTTGCACCTCTGGCGTAAAGCACTTTTACGCCCACAGTTGATTGTTGAACAACTTTAGACCGGGCGCCGCGGGCGTAAAAGTGCTATTTTACGCCCTTGGTACAAAAATAACTTTTATTTTATTCTGGAAAAAAGCCAAATAATATTTTGTTTAAACGTAATCTTCCAGAAAACCAATAAAGCATAAAAATAAGTTTTCGAATGTACTATCATCAAAAATTTAAAAAAATGTAAAAATTTCTGATTTGGTATTTTTTTTTTTGTAATGTTATGCACCATTTACTTCTTCTAGAAACGCTTTATCAAATATAGTGTTTGTTTTATCGTTCTATAAAAAAACAAGTTGGTGGTTTCTCAAAGACGAAACGTAAAATTCAAAATTGGTAGCCGAAATCTTGTAGAGCTCAAAAGGGTCTATTTGATAATGGTTTAAGTTTTTTTAAGAGCATTTTAGAAAATCTCATACCATAATTAAAAACAAAACATATTCCTTTTTTCAGATATTTTACAAACCTTTCGGATATTTTAAGATTTTAAAACGAAACAGTGAAAAGCTTTATATTAAACCTTGTTTTTACTTGTATCTCTAAAGGTTTACGAAATTCCAATGGTTCCCCTTAAATTTAGAATAACTTAATAGTTTTTAAAAAGTAGGCATCTTTGCAATGAAAAAACCGGAACATTAATTTAAAGCAATAAAATATTTTAAAAAAGTAACGCCATTGCCCGCCACCAGTTGACATTGACAGGCTAGCTCAGGGATTAAGAGCTCCAGAAAAAAACGTTTTTTCAAGATATCTAGAAAGCCATGAGTTTTTGGACGAAACAAAATTGATTCAAACTAAGCTTTAAAAACTACAATTTTTAAATGCTACAAAACTACATCGAAAAAAACGTACGCTGTATTTAAATTTAAATTCAGATTCATAATCGTTTTTGAACTGGGCCATACATTTTGCGTAATTTTTTAGTAAAGATTTACGATTAGTTATGAGTTTCCAAAAACAAATTGAACGTGTCAAGATAAATTACACACTTTTACTGTCTAAAATTAAAAACAACTATCATGTATCCAAAACAGAAATATCTAACACTTACATCTCTGTAAGGTTGCAAAACAATAAAAATTGTGTATCATTAGCCTCCCGTAACTAATGATCATTTTTATTAAGTAGCCTGGGTTAACACGAACGAAAATTTATTAAAGATCAGATAAACTTCTGGGTCAGAGCGAGAGCACGTTGCTAAACTATTTGGTATTTTTATGGTCGAATTTCATGCTGCGGGAATAATTGATCGATATCTTCTGGTATCATTTTCTAGCCGTTTGATTGATCGATTGTATTGATTTGACTTGCTTCTGGTATGAACATTATAATGGAATTGTAATTACTTTGTATACGTTGTGTGTTATTATTTTAATTATAACTCTTTCTTTTCTTTTAACCTGTCTGGAATAAAAAATATGCCAAATTAAGGGGCCTAGTTTCAATATTATTACTAGGTGATTCTTAACCTATACCAAAGGCAATTGTAGTTTCACTATAGACACCCAGAACAATGCTAAATTTTTGGTCATCAGCTTGGACGCTCGCTTCGTGGAATTTATAAAGCGGGTGTCCATCGAGTACACACTTAACCAGTACGTATAATTTGCCGCTTCATAAATTTAGCCAACCCAGCGTCCAAACTGATGCCAAAAATTTAGCATTGTTCTGGGAGTCTATAGTGAAACTATAATTGTCTTTGCCTATACGCATAAAGTTAATAAATAATTTTGCTTTAAACAAACAGTAACTAATAATGGAAAAAAATTATCGGCTAAAAATTATTTTGTATACCTGTCCCCATACTTGTAGTTTTCAGCACTGAATTAGTATAACCTATTTTTTTCTACGAGTATTTTAATAATTCTGTTTTTTCTTGATCGTTACCATGCAGATAAAAAGGCATGTTTTACCAATTTCCACAATATAGCCATACTGTGCTTTTCCAAAAAAAAATTAATCTGAAAGCTATGATTTTTAAATCACCCTGTATGTTAATTTTCTTAAAATGTTAACGTGTGTTCTGAGCTAATCAATAAATATGGAATACGGAGATGCAATGATGCTCTGGTAAGTAAAAGAGAGCATTCAGAAAAAAAAATTACGCCATTGATAATAAAAAATAAATAAATAAATAAAAAACCGTTCTAAAATCAATGTCCATATTTTCTAAATATTTTTAAAAACAAGTAAAATCTTAAATACAGAACATATGGTGCTGACGGAAACATTAAGAAATGATTATTTACATTTGCGACGCTACTAACGTGTTAATTTTTTTTAAATAAAATTCTTATAGAGAAGACGATTTAACAACTGCAACAAACTCTTCAATACAGCAAGAATAGTGTTAAAAAAATTGGAAAACAATAATATTTTGAAACACTGGACGGGACTGGTAAACTGAATAACACTCTATAATTAAAAAACATAATATTTTTTTGTAGATTGTCTCCTTTGAAAAGTTTCTATAAAAATAGAACTTTTTTAAACCCTGTAGAATTAAAGCAAGAAAATCTTTACACAATTTATAATAGCAAACTATTTCCAAACAAGTTTTTCTTTAAAATGGTAAAAACAGCATTTTCTTAATGCATTTCATTTAAGAGCAATAACCATTTAAAATTTACCAAAAAATGCCCAATGGCAGTTCGATTTGACAGCAGTTTAGTTTCCGTATTAGTGTAGAAGGTAGCAACGTTTTTGAAAAAGAATTTTGAGTCAGCTGATTTTTTACTATGTTGTTCTCTTTTCTCTTCTGGATAGACCTGGGCTGTATGGCTGGCGGTAGTGGTTGCGTTTATTAGTTCGCATCTTTCCTGTACAGGTAATAATCCAAGGTTTTGAAAACATTTTAATAAACCAAACTTTCAATTTCTTGTCTTTAGACAGGTTTACCAAACAAATTTATTATTGCCAGATACTTTTATCATTGCTAATTATACATTCGCCCCCCTTCTAACTTCTGAACCGTTCGATATATTGCAATGAAATATGAAACGATAATATATGACCATTCGAGGATCTACCCGAAAGAGGAGGAAGAAAAACATCAAAAAAATGAGCCAACCTAAAATTCTTGTTTTCCCGGCGTTGTTATACCTTCCTGACTATATTTTGTGGTTTTGAATGACGCAATGCCTAGTTTGTCGTAAGATCGCATAAATACCCTATTATTATGGCATGTTAACAATTTCGTAATAACTGATTGCATAAAACGGTTAATTAAAAAATCTGAGATTAAAATGGCTTTCTTAAAACAAAGAGTTGTTAAAGTGTAACGGGATATAGACCATGAACTTAAGATTAATTCAATATCGAATTATGCAAAAATATCATTGCTGCAAGGTTAAAGTCGAACCGAGTCACAAAAATTGTGGTTATATGGAACATTAGACAAGCATTTTTTATAATTGTTATGTAAATTGAAGAAATTGGTTGTTGTTCGGCAAAAATTACAGTTGTTAGAGTTATGTACGGGCAAAGCGATGACCTACAAACTAAAGCTCTTATTGTCTGTACAGGCAAATAGTGACTTTCCTAGTTATTAATTTTTTTATGCTAATTATTGTTTGATTTATAAAGTCTGACCACTAGCGTACTGAGGGGGCGGGGGGGGCTGTCCACCTCGGGTCTACAATTAAAGGGGGCCCCAAAATGGGTGCATATGAGGGTTAAGAATATAGATAACCCACATTTGGATCCGCAGTGGCAAGAAGCTTTTTCGGAGTTTTACGACCTCGCATAGTAAACAAATCGGGGATGGACTTAATGCAAAATACAAACACCGGCACACCGTGCCGCCCGTCCGCGGTCTGACCGTGATGGTCATTAGCTATCGTACTCCAAACAGGAAGCCCAGACAAGGCATCGTATATTCTTTTCGATATGGCGGATAGTCTGTTTGACGCCTGCGCGTCAAGCCTCGGGGATAAGTGGTATCCAAGCGCACAAACACATTTTTCGCCCATGAAAAGTAATTTTCGTTTCGCGCAGGTAATACCATTGGCAACTCATCGAAATAAGTGGTTAGGAGCGTTGTTGTAAAGGTTTTTGATATTTTTTAGTCCAAAATACAAAAAGTATTTTTTCCAAGAAATTTTCAACTTTACTTTCTACCCCGGGCCCTGATACCTCTAGATATGCCACTGAGTGTTACAATTTGGAATGGGATTTAAAACAGGAATTGAATTAAACTTTTAGTAGTGAAAATACAAATCGTTTTTTATAATAAGTTGTGTACTAATTTAGATAAAATTAAAAAAATGGAGACGTTTTTAATTCAATATAAGACATTTATGACAAACACTAAAGAAGAAGGTTATATGTTCGACACCTTTGTTTTTATGTATGTACACAAATTACTTCGTCAATTGTGTACCGTGTACCGATTTTTAAAATTCCTTTTTTTTCTTTCGCGGTGGTCCCATAAGAAAACCCAGTCAGGATAGCGAAAGACAAAAATACTAGACATATTTTTCATGGAAAGCATATTTCATTTTTAATGTTTTTTAATGGTTTGATATTTGTATTTTATTTTTGTGGGTTAGGTTTTTTCGTTTATACCCAACTTATACCCATTATGGGTAGCATTGGCGTTTTGTGCAAAGAGTTTACGTAAGAGAAAAAGGTACTAGTCTATTAGAATAGATAATGCAAGATAAAAAAAATCTCCGTCACTGGCACGCAAATGTACACAATAGAAATCTAAACACAAACAATACCAGAGCTTAAGACACTTAAATTTTAGTATCCCTGATGGTACTCACATAAAGTACCGTGCGTGCTCAGCATTCATTAACTTATCTGTAACAAGGTACCGTTTTATGCTAACATTTGAATAAAAGAAATTTTTAACAATGGTATGTAGTTATTCAAAGATTATGCAAAAATATTATAATGTAATTTATAACAATGCGTAACAGATTTGTCCACTGAATGTATCATGCATATCGTTTTTTTTGTTGGGTACTGTTCTGTTTCTAATCCACTTAAACATGGGCGTTTCTTCACCTATTGAATAATCGCTGTACCAAGCAAGTTTTTATAATTCGTATTTTAAATTATAGGAGTTTATATACAGAGTGATTCCAAATAAACGCGAAATATATTTAGAGCCAATTCCTTGTTCAACATAAAGGGTAGTTTGCTTAATGAACATGTTATCAAAATTCAACTATTAGGGTATAGTAAGAACATTTTAAAAGTGCAAATTTGGTACCCTTTGAAAATAATACAAAAAAACATAAAAAGGCCGCTTGCAATCGGACTATTTTATACAAAGGCGCCGCTATCCTTTACAGCGACGCGCCGATACACTATGGATAGAAATCCATTATTTTAGCCAAAAAGCAACTTTGAAATTTTAATGGCTCATGCTGTGTATTTCAAAGTAGATACTCCAAACTACAGGTACGCAAAATTATAAAAAGATATGACGACTTCTATTGGGGTAATAAGAAACTTGAAAATGTATTTTAAGTAAACATAAATATACAACATTTAATCTACTTAGTTTATTATTAGCCTTGTTTACTAAAAAAGTAAAAGAGTTTAAAAAATAAGAGCTTTTGTTGTGTTTCCGATGTAGTCTCGCGAAGTCTCGCTACTTTTGTCAAAGATTTTTTACCTTTTTCTTTATCAGTTTTTGTACTTACAATTGCTTTTTTGCTACTTCTGGTTAGTAGTTCTGAGTGTAAGGGCAGATACAAGATTTTTTTATAATTTACAAGGTTTTCCATTTTAAATTTTAATATGTTTTGTCCTACACTGTATATCCTAAAAGATAAAAGCATTCTGATGAAATATATGGATTCTACAAAATCTACCCAACAAAACAGTATTTTTTATTTATTTTATACGTTAAAAAATAAAAAAGTTGGGAAGATGTATCTCTATTACGCTTCTAAGAATAATTTAAAATTATTTTTCAGATTTGGATGGTCATATTTCCGAAACTAATTGAGATGGACACATTAAATATAGTATTTTTTTTAAACATTTTAAAAGATTTTTTTAGTGGTGATATAATATTCAGGGTATTCCATTTAAATAAATCATACCTATTGTCGTACCCTGTATATCATATGAGATAATAATCATCGGATTACTGATTAGAATACTACCGAATTAACCAAACAAGCTGACATTTTAGTTTATTTTGTACAATAAAAATAATAATGTTAAGGGGGTTTAAATTTATAATAACATATAAGTTTTAGGTTCCAAAAGCATTTGTAATAATTTATAATATTTTTCCAGTAAAAAGTACCCCATTTTAAGTTAGATTGGTAAGTTTCAGGATTTTGACCAAAAAAATTAATTTCTATCCCATAGTGCGATGACCAGCTGCATCAACCGGCATATCATAAAAGAAATATAGCAAAGGCGGCCGCAAAGTCAAGCATGCCGATTTATTTGCTTTAAACTTTTTGTGATTTTTTTTCTTATCAAAGAGCACCGAATTTACATTTTTAAACTGTTCCTTCTATACAAAAATGGGAAAAAAATAAGGTTTTTATTTTTATTTCAAAAACGAAAAGCTCTAGAGTAATGAAATTCTACGGAAATATTGCTATTAAAAGAGTACACATCCCAAATAGTTTTACACTTTTTTAAAATTATGGAAAGTAGTGAAAATAGACTGTCGTTATCATTCGTTTAAGAAAAAAATTGATAGCCCAATTTATTTACAAACATTTTTAAATCATGTATTTTTTTATTTAACTTATCAATTACAAATAGAAATATAAAATGTAAATCAAAACGTGTTAGGACCACTGATCTCGATGGATTGCCAATGTTATAACCTGCGCGAAACAAAAGTTACTTTTCATGGGCGAAAAACCGGTTTGTGCGCAAGCCAGTTGAGGGTAGACGCACCCGGCCCCAAACAAACTATCCGCATTATAGGAAAGAATTTGTTGATGACATTCTGGTTTTCTGTTCGAAGTACGGTAGCTAATGAGCGTTAGGGTCAGACCGCGGACGAAGGGTACGGGGTGCCGGTGTTTGTATTTTGCCACGGCTTTTAAGTGCGCATGTTCGTCCACCCACTGCGCGAGGTCGTAAAAATCCGAAAATGCTTCTTGCCACTGCGGATCTAAATGTAGGTTATCTATGGTTAGGACGGAAAATTTATTGTATAAAAAAAAAAACTCTATTTATCTACTGTTACCTACTAAGGCATTAATTAAATTTTTTTATTTGACATTACTTTGTGGTTTAAATAATTATTTTTTTTGTTTTTAGAATAAAAAATAAAGACAATTTTTTTCAATTTTTTCCCGATATCTCCCTAATGGTAGACTTTTGACCCCATGTTTATAAAGCAAACTACCCCTTATTTTAAATGAGAAATCGCTCCCCATTTTTTTTTGCATTTGTTTAAAAACAACCTGTATATGACTGATTAAATATAATGGTTTTTACACATTTTTTAGAGCAGGATATTTTTCTGACCACTGGTATAGTTAAGACCATATTTATTTCATTCTGAAAGCGATGCCGCCAAGTACTCAAAAAATGATAAAGTAAACAAACCTTTTAAAAGCACATAGCCTCTGACAGAGCCAGATTACATATTTTTTAGATAAATAAAGAAAAATATTGTGAAAACACGTATTACGTACTTAAAAACATCCTCTTATTTCGTCTCTGGCGTACCATTAAACCTGTAACGCGTGGTGTAGTCGTCGGTTTAAATATTTTTTGCTGCAATAAATCATTTTTCACAAAAGAGTTTATTTGCTTTATCTTTTTGTGTAATTGGCGGCAACGCTTTCAGAATGAAATAAATATGGGTCTAAGTATACTTACTTAGCTTTTAAATGAATTACTTTTTTAAACAAAACTACAATAAATTGAGGGTATTTGGGTTTAAGTGCTTAACTTATTAATTATTATTAATTAATTAATTTTTTTGTTTTTAATCGTTGAGGCTAACAAAGATCTTTGTTTCTTTCTTGCGTTTCACCTGCTTTTGTGATAATCTCTCTGCATTAAAATTTTAACAAGTAATATACTTAATTTTTAATTTTTTAGAACCAATTGACCCTTTCCGCGGGGTACTGGGCGTCTCTGAGAGGGCCCGCCCCCCAGGCCTCACCGTAGTTAAGCCAGTTTGGCAACTTTCATCAATTTTAAGCGAAGAACAAATTCTAAAACGGTATTTACCAATTGGTTATGTTGACGTTTAAACAATATTATACGTCAAAGTTGTCACCAATTATTACCGCGGATATAATTGGTTGAACGCCTAAAATTGATGTTTGATTTTTCTTTACAATGATTTTTTCTCCACTATCAATACATTTCAAAATTTTGCTGGTGATAATACCCTTTACTCCAGTTTTAAGGTTTTCTAACCAATCTCACAATAATATTTCTGTATAGGAATTTGATATATAAAAATTATCCTTAAAATAGTTAAGCAATGCCCTATTATAGTTTAATTTTTTCGTCAAAATATCCAGGCATTTATTTTAACAGCTACTAACTTCTACGGTTATATGTTAAAAATTGCCATCTATTACTCAAAATCAAAAATCAAAAAGAATTAATCCATCGTATGAGCTCTTACCCATTATTTAAACATAAAACATTTTTTAAAAGGATATACATCAATCAGTAACGTAATTATCTGTTAGAAAATTAATAAATATCCATAATAAAAACAGGAATAATAAATCATCCTCACCTAGTCAAAAAATAACATTTTCATGCTGAGATGATCCGATATTGAAATAAATTAAAACTAAACATTTTTTATTTTTAAAACAAGCTTTTATTTAAATGCACTAAAAAATAAACTTTTTTTTGAAATTTTACTATAAAAATATAACGCTATATTACCCAATTTACTGGGCCCAGCTTCTCTAGGTTTGCCAATTTTGGTCAAATAGATTTAGACAGGACTGGAGTTACGGGATTTTTTACAAAATACTGTATTTAACCTGGTTGCAAAAGAAATCTGATTTAGCTAAAATGAAGCTAATAAGTTTTTCTTGTAGAGAAACTATGGGAAATAATTCGGTAATTGATAAATATTGCTTCTGATAAAGCCATGCATTTCTCTCGATTTTAAAAAGAACTTTTTTTTAGTGTCCTTTGAAAATCAAAAATTTGAGGTTACCATGATTAGTGATTGCATGCTGACCAAACCTAACAGTAAATTAATTAACAATAAACGTATTAGCCCAATTATAGAAGATTTTTTTTGTAACGAAGTTTAATGCATTATTTTGAAATAAGTCCTGTAAGTCCAGTCCTGTTTAAATTTATTTAACCAAACTTGGCAAACCTAGAGAAAACATATCTACCTATTAGCCCCTTAAAAATGAAAAAGATAGGCGCAGTAGATAAAAAGCTATTATTAGTTAAAAAGTGTGCAAGTTAAATTTGACCCACACTGTATATGATATAAAAGCTTGTTGCGAGATTTAAGTTCTCCTGTTTCCTTGGTTAGAAAATTAAAAAGTTAAAGGCTATCAGATTAAGTTATTTAATTTATTTGTTTATCTACTCAGGTAAATCTCGCGATAAGCTTTTTTATCATATAAACTTTGTAATGACCCTATATTTTTATAGTAAAGGTTCAAGGAAAAAGTTTATTTTATTCTTTCTAGTGCATTTAAATAAAAGCTTGTTTTTCAAAAAAAAGTTTTTATTTTTTATTTATTTTTTCTTTTTGGTTATGGCTGAACAGTCTGTTTATTTTATTTAACGCCTCATTATTGCGAGGGATTTTGCAGGTTAGTTTTAAACAATCTAGCTGCAATACGATTGGTTATTTGCATCGCAGACTCCATTTTCTAGAAATGCATTTAAAATAACTAGTTCGCCATATTGGATTCGGAATAACGTCACTTCAGTTTTTGAGTTTCTCTTAACAATCCTTTTTATTTAATACCCATATTGCAAAAGTGCATTTAATAAGTCCGCCATCTTGTGTGTTTCGCCATATTGAATTTAGGAAGATGTGTTTTTTTCGAGTTGCTCTTTGCAAGACCTTTTTTTAATACCTATATGGTAGGAATGAATTAAAAGTAACTTGTCCGTCATCTTTGGTATTCCGTCATATTGGATTTAGAATGATGTCACCGTATTTTTGTAAGCAACTTTTGGCAAATCCTTTGTTTAATACTCAGATTGATCAGATGTGAATTAAAAATATCTAGTCCGCTATCTTGGAAGTTACGCCATGTTGGATTTAGAACGACGTTACACAGGTTTTCAAGCATTGTCATCCAAACTAAATATGTATGCCAAATTTCAGCTTAATTGGTTACAGATAAATACTTCAAACTCACGGGTTGCAAGATTTCACCCGTACATATCTACATGCATACATACGTTAAAAGTTAAATAAAAGCTTTTTAAAATACACAAGGGTCGCCATTATAATTTAGACAATAAAAATTTTAATTTAGGTTTTTAATGGCATATATTATACTTTATACTACATATAAATACCAGTTAATTATTTTTAAAAGTGCCCACACAAATGAAATTGGCATGTTCATAATGATTTTTATTCTATTTATTAAGTTCTTATCATACACCTTATTTAAAATCTTAAAGCCGGCCAGTATTAAGTAATTTATTTTCTTTTAAATACATTACTAGATGTTTTGTTAAAGTAGTTTAATAGAATTTATATCCGGTGAGTTAAGTGGCCAAACTGGTCTATGTCCTTGTTCAAGTACCTCAGTTGAAATTCTCACCCAAATCGTTACGTATAGGATCGAAATTGGGACTACACCAGAAACTACACTTTCAACTTGTCGTATTCTTAAGGTATGACAAATAATGACGGTTAAAATATTTTATAAACAATTTAATAGTTTTCAACCAATTTTTTTTTTTTTTTTTTGGTTTTTAAGTCACGGTTAGGATGCCGGCTTCGGTCGCCTTTTAAAATAAACAGGTTAAAAAAACTTTACGACTTCTACGGTCGACCTGCGTGTCTGTGGCCGGTACAAATAGGATATTTTTGATTTTACTCCGGTCGCCTGAACAGGTTAAAAAACTGCACAGTTTTGCCCACACACGCTCAGGTCTACCTGAATAAAAACTGTGCAGGTCTACCGTGGGCAGACCGTGGGTATACCCACGGTAGACCGTGGAGTACACCTGCACGTCTGTGGGGGCCCTTACGAAAACTTTTTCTACAAGATAGAAGATTATAAACACTTTGTTTATAAATTTATACTGGTTATTGCAAGTTGTGTTACAACTGTTTTATGTAAATTATTGGTGAAATTTTACTGAGCAGTACTAAGCACGTCTCAAATAATGATTTCTTGTTACGTTTAGTTAAATAATGTGGATACCATTCTAGCTTAGTTAGTATTACGGTATTACTTTTTTAACATTTTTCTGCGATAACGACCGTTTCTGTGACTTTTTGCTGTCTTGGCAGTTCTTAAACTTTCCTTACATATTTCATTTCAAAATAAGTATGCACTATTGTACAGACCTAAATTTTTACCCTTAAAACATAAAAAAATTAAGAAACAAAATCTTGAAAATAAACAAGTTTGCATATTTGAATGATATTTTTAAACCTAAACATGTTGATAAAAATAAGGGTACCTTCCTCTTGAGAAAAATTATTATTTTTTACATACCCCGTATACCACTGCAAAAAATAAAAATCTAATGCTGGTATTTCAAAGTCGGTTTATATAGGGTCGCGACATTCGGCCATATTGCTTTGACGTGTTATGACGTCATATCTCTCATTTTTCGGCTATGTTGTTTAGTGCCGGAGATATACAGTTTATTGTATTAGTAGAACAACCGTTTACACAACAGTTTTTAATTATTATTAAATTGTAAATTCTTTTACTTTAAATAAAAAACATTTGGAATTACATCTTTCAACAAATATCACTTCCAAAACAATGCAAAATGAAATGCGCAAATTCTAGACGCCACTGGATTGATCATCAGCTTTGATTTTACCCAGTCTTGCCAACTTTTCTCCGTGTAGTGCCCTTCCTTGCGTTCCCGACTTCGAACCGCCTAAAAGTTGAGGATGTGTCGCAACCTTATAAATATAAACTAACCTTGCTAGTATTTAAGGTTTTAGACCATGCAGAACTTTTTATAAAAATACTTTTTTTCTTTCAATTAATAATAAAAATCGGTTGTCGGCAAAGTCGGTTTACTGACGATAGTTGAACGTGACAACGTCATAAGAAAATACTGATGGAAAGATTGCATTTTTCAAAAGAAAATTAAACAATTGACACCAAATTCACTTTTCACTGCACTTCATAAATTTAAAATTAAAAATTTGGAGATATCACTAAAATTTTGTAACTCTAGCTTTTATTTTAATGATAAAAGCACGAATATTCGACAATATATCACTGAACATAAATTTAATATCGAAAGAATCATTACCTTTATCGCCGCAATTATCGTTGCTATAAACAATTGACACCACATTCACTTATTACTGAACTTCATACTAGACGAAAACATGTAAATGTACACTTAAGTAGGAGAGAAACAGATGTCGAACGCTGCCGAACGCGGAGGCCAATTGTGCCTCTTTCGCGCTCTCGCTTGCACTTCAAGCCTTAAATTGAACGCCTCAGAGCGAGGTAACGACTCTGCATGAGTCATGTTTTTTTGTGTGTGCAGCCGGCTCCATCGAATTACAAGACGTTGTCACGTCAAAAAGTTTTTCATATGATGCGAACTTATAATCATAATTATAAATACTGTTGTGATAATTTGTGACCAAGTACTATAAGAGTTGTGCAAGAAAAACCATTTTCAGTGGCGTTTTTAGTGGAACATACATATTATTATCCCTGAAGGATAATAACGACAATGAAAAAAACTTATAATAATTTCATATGAAAATTACCGACTTATTCAGGAATATCCTGTTTAATAGTTCCAGAGTCCCAGAGCTAGTGAACTCTTCGAGAAACGTTAGACCTGTAAGGCTTAAAATTTGTATAGTGATGAGTCATAACATGCTAAGTACGAAAATCATCACCTGGCAGGCATCAGCCGTGCACATCATCACCTTGTATATTTTTAAAAGTTTAAAAAAACAAACAAAAAACTTGGAGCTGTAAGCTTGCAATTTTTCTAGGATTTAGATCATTCTTAAAAAAATTGACAAGGTTTTTCTGATGAACACAAGTACCTGCCAGGCGAACTGAAAGGTGTGGCTGATTTGGATGGCCATATTTCCAAAACTAATAAAGTTAGATGTACTCATAGATAACCTACATTTAGATCCGCAGTGGCAAGAAGCATCTTTCGACCTCGCGCAGTGGGTGGACGAACATGCGCACTTAAAAGCCGTGGCAAAATACAAACACCGGCACCCCGTACCCTTCATCCGCGGTCTGACCGTAACGCTCATTAGCTACCCAGCAAACACTATTTGCCGGCAATGTACATTTTTCATATTGGCATTGATGGTAAAGCATTGGCAATCGGTGGCAATATTATGCCAATATCTTATACGCATTAAAAAGTCAACCCTAAATAAACACTTAATTGCCAATAAATTTTACATGCAGGCGAATTGCCGGCAGCATACAAAAATGGCGGCATACCAATCCTGATTAAATACAGCACGCGTTTTTGTTGCAGGCAAATAAATATTGGATTTTTGAAGGCAAACCTCCAACGCATATTCATACTTTTTAAACCATATTATTAACATTGGTATTTAACTAACATTAAAGCAATTTTTTTGATCTGTTTTATTTATAATGGCAGCTAAACAACATTATTTTATGTTTTTTACATAATTTAAAGGAAATGGCCTTTTCATAACATTTTATTGGTAAAAATCATGCAAATAAAAATTAGGTCAAACAAAATGTTTATTATGTATTTTGGAGCGAATAAAAATAAAATGATGGTAAAATTAGCTACGTTAATTTCGACCGAAAGTGGCCGCTCTGTGCATTTGTTTTCTACGTAGCTTTCTAGCTTTTTAGTTTCTTTTTTAAAGAAAGAGTTTTTAATAGACATAATTAAATGTATTCATTACCTAATAAGTGTGTGTTGTGTGATTAATTGGTGATGGCTAGTCGAGAAGGCAAGATATTCAAGTAGACTGTTAGGAGCTGTAAACATTTTGTTTAAAACTTTATTAAAAGTTTTAAAGACGTGTTAATAAAAAATATTATATATATTTAATTGTTTTTTGACATGCCGATAGATGGCGTAATGGACAATAAACTACTACGTTTCTGCAATATCTTCGCTTTTTATCGTCTAAACCGTACTCATTATACAAAAATAATTCGAGAGCGGTATGCGGTAGGTGATCTCACTTAGCTTTGAAAGAAATATCTTCGGCTAGTGAAAAATCTGCATCTCCAAGTTGGACAGTGTTCCGAGAGATGGTACTTTGCATTGCAAGGAAATTGCATGCAGCAAGGAGTTTTTTCCTATTTTAATTTTCAAATAAAATATCGCATCATTTTAGCTTTTAAAAAAAGTATATGCGACAATTTTCGTCAATAAGACGTCAGCTTGCTGCTTGGGAGTATCTGCATTTGCCCACTTTCGTCTTTTTGTTATCTTTTTGCCAATAACTTATTAATGATGGATGCCATCATCTTAAACGCATTTTTTGCCAATAACTTATTAATGACGGATGCCATCACTTTATCTGCAACACGTGGCCTAATAACGGCCAATTGCCCACTTTCGCGTCTTTTTGATACCTTTTTGCCAATGCCTTGCCATTAAAGAGTGTTGGCAATGCCAGTAAATTAAATGTACAACGCCGGCAAAAAATGTTATATGGGTACTGTACTTCGAACAGAAAACCAGGACGCCGTTAACAAATTCTTTCCTATAATGCGGATAGTTTGTTAGGAGCCGGGTGCGTTTACCTCAACTGGCTTGCGCACAAACCGGTTTTTTGCCCATGAAATGTAACTTTTGTTTCGCGCAGGTTATAACATTGGCAATCCATCGAGATCAGTGGATGTACCTAGTAAGGTGTTTCCTTGAAGCTCTTTTTATATGTATATTTTAGGGTAATATAATATACAGGGTGCCTCATTAAAAAAAATCCACACTGTATATTATCACCAGTATCATCGTTAAAAAGATCTTTAAAAGAGCTTTAAGTAAGCACCTCATTAACATCTAACCTTATTAGTTTTAAAAATATGGTCATCCTAATCAGCCGCACCTTTCAGTTCGCCTGGCAGGTACTTGTGCTCATCCAAAACTCCTGTCAATTTTTTTCAAACCTTACTATGAATGAACTAAATCCTAGAAAAATTTTAAGCTTATAGCCCCAAGTTTTTTTGTTTTTATTATGTTTTTAAACTTTCAAAAATATACAGGGTGATGATGTGCACGTTTGATCACTGTCAGGTGATGATTTTCGTACTAGATGACTCAACACCATTTAAATTTTCAGCCGTACAGGTCTAACGTTACTCGAAGGGTTCACTAGCTCTCCTACTATAATAAGGTCTTTATTTTTTATCTTTGCCTCTGAGTATATTAACTAACCTCCACTTTACGCGAACAGCTGATTTTGGCAGCGTATTCTGCAATTTTATTGCGACTTGCAACTTTACCAGTTGGACCGATTTTTCTTGCAGTTGCAACTGCAAGTCTGGGAGAAAATTTGGTTATTTTAGTGGTACCAAACCCACCCAAAGTTACTAGTTGAGTTACCATCACCTTCTTGCTTTTTTCTTGAATTTTTATCCTCCAGGAGGGTAACGGCAGCAATCATGAGGGCAAATTGTAGCCGCGGTGGCTCTTTTTCGTTCGATTTTTTCATTTTTTACAGCTATTCTAAATACCGGTCAATAGCTAGGTTAGGGTCTAACTTTATTTTCAAATTTTTGCACGTTGGTACCTTGCCCTATTTTTGCAATGTTAAAAAGGGAATTGCCGACTGTAAAACGAATCTGCAATAAACTTGCAGCAAGTTTATTGTTAAAAGAAAGTTGCTGTAACAAAATTGCAGAAAGAACTTGCCGACTGTAAAACGGACTTTACACAATTTATTAAATAGGAAGATCCTTTACAGTTTTAATGCATAATCCACTCAGGAGTTCGTTATGCACGACTGAGAAACAGATGTCTATATCCCAAACAAATTTATTCTTTAAGCTCGTGTAGAATACTTATACTGATGAGGCACACTTTTTTGCTGATAAGTGCTAAAAAAACAAATCGGCACACGAACAGTCCATTTTGACAGATTTATTGGTTGTAGAGAAATTTTAATTTATAATGCATTATTTTAATTAAAAGTAATTTATTGCTTCGATGCATGCTATCTGGTAATGAGCAATCAAAGTGGGTAATAATGTAAAAATATAGATGTACTCGTTGGCTTAGTAACGCTATTTCATGTAATAAGTTTAAATCTACATTTTTATGTTATACTTTTTTATCTTTGGACAAACCACGAAGGCTAAAAGCCTAAATACTAACGTACCGTGGGTGTCTTAAGCGAGGTAAGAGGGAGTTTGTTGACAGGGGACTTAAATACTTGCAGATTTGGGGAGGAAGGAAAGACCTCCGCGGGCAGCAGGTTCCACATTCTAGAAACTCTAGGGATAAAAGAACGAACATCGTGGGAAGTTCGGGGCCTGTCCAGTTGGACCGTATAGGGATCTCCAGCATTAACTTGGTGAAAGCTTGAAGAATGGCCGTCCACAATAACTGATATACGTCGATCAGATAGATAACTAGAGAGCCAAGTACAGAGTTTAGTTGAAAGACCATAGGAGGGAAGTTTATTAAGAAGTGCGGCATGCCAGACCTGGTCAAAAGCTTTAGATATATCAAGAGCAACGATCTGGGACTCACCTAGAAACTCAAGAGACTTATTCCAGCAATGTGATACGAAGGAAAGAAGATCTGCTGTAGATCTTTTGTGGCGAAATCCATACTGCCTGTCATGCAAAATTTTGTGTTTTTCTAAATACTTAAGAATTTGTGAATTAATGAATTTTTTCATTACTTTACAAAGAACTGAGAGAATTGAAATTGGTCTATAGTTAGATGGAAGAGATTTAGATCCTTTCTTGGGAATAGGTTGAACACGTGCAGCTTTCCAGCTCTCCGGAAAGATACCTGTGTTATAAGAAATTCGAAAAGAGCCGACTTAAGATTGGTGCAAGTTCTGGAGCACATTTTTTTAAAACGACTGCTGGTATGCCGTCCAGTCCAGACGATTTCTTGGTGTTTAGGGAAGAAAGGATACGCTTAATGTGTTTTACCTTAAAAATAATATCGAGCATTTTATGGGCGGAAATTCTTATTGTTGGCAATAATGTCAAGTTTTTGTGATTTTTATTATTAAACGATTTTACTTACAGTGTAGCGCCACTCCTAGTTTAACCCCTTTTTTAATTTAATTTTTTTTTGTTGACTTTGTTTTCCTAAGTAGCGGCTACAGAATCTCTAATGGGTTCGGTCATTTAAAAGCTTAAAGCTTTGTAGAAATTTTGAAAGGGAGCTTCAATCTTCGTAGACAATTTCGAAAGGGAGCTTAAATTTATTTGTACTTATTGTTGTTTAGAAAATATAATCGAAATTTACGATATTAGGCAATAATACACTGAGTTCACTATAACAATTTTTATTTTAAATATTTATACACTTTACTCTGTAATTTTTTTATTACATATAATTTCAAGCTTGAATTAAATTAACGTTACATAAGTAAACGCAGAATTCACATATTTTTGTATTTATTACATATAATTTCAAGCTTGAATTATATGCCACTATGTTTTACCTAAATTAACTTTACATGGGTAAACGTAGAATTCACATATTTTTGTCAATTTAACAGAAAAATGGATTTTACTTTCCGCGATCAAAGACCCATCGAAGATACATTTTCGCGTACGTACGTAGTAACTTTTTCGGATCGCCCGGTCTGGGTTTTTACTTGGACCCAATTCTTTTCGTTTTGAACTTTTAGCAATGACTTTTCACGAATAACTAACTTTTTAGGCGGTTTCAAGGTCTTTTATATCGTCCTAGTTCTTTGTTTCGTCCAAAGAACACGTGCAAGGTTACTTTGGTACCGAGTGAAAATTTGTACTGATTTTTCGGGGAATTTTAATGTAGTATACTGTGTGCACAACCGCAGGTGGCCAGTTTTGCACTTGGTGATTTCCACACGACACGAAATGGCGTGATTATTTGACCTCGTACCAGAGGAAGGTGTCTTGCACCCAAACTCTTTTGCCTGTTCCAGTTTCCGGTGATCGGTTAAATAAAGCAGTTGAAATGTAAAAAGTGAATATAAGTGACCGTGAATTTTATTTCCTATTTGGATAACTGATTTGACGGTTTATCACAATAGAGAATTATTGCAAGTTGCTTTATTACGCTCGGGAATTATTAATACCGGCCTTATTTAAATAGTGCTTGTACTCATAATTTAGACTTATTGCAAATCATGTTGACAGTACCATTAACCTAAAAAAGGGGAAAATATTTTAGAAAATATTCTTTATTGTTTTGTGTTGTAGGGTTTTGTTTAACATAATTACAGAAATACATTTAAAAGCAAGGTTTTAAGTATATTTACTTCTAAAAACTTTTCAATTTTGTGATCGGCAGCCGTTCGGTTAGACGAACAGTTCCGAAGTTATAATAAGACGAGGTACGACCTAAAACCGACATAAATAAAGCCAGGCACTATACTTATTAAGGAAGTCCTTACCTCACCATGCATCTGCGCAAGCTCAGATGTCAAAATAGGGCCGGTATTATTAGTGCCTGACCTTATTTCACTGTGCAATAATCCTCTATTAGCATTATAAGCATTTCAATTAATTTCTTTGCCAATTTGTTAGGCAAACAATAATGATATTAAAATGGTTTATTGCAAATATTAAACGCATCAATACCTACACTTATAACATTTTTGTGGAACTCGCATATTATGTATTCTTCTGAATGACTTAGCAAAAATGTGGAGTGGAAAATGTTAATGAAATTCTGCATGCCTTTCAGATACCGAGTTTTTCAAATGCAGCTAGAGTAGTTTAAAATATATTTAAGAGTTGCAGTGATTTTACCAACCCAGAACCCAGTTTAAAGAATCAGAAAAACACAAGATAAATATCTATAAACGATGAATTCGAGGAATCATTAATTTTAGTTTAGAAGCCGAAAAGTTTTGTGTTGGGAGAATAATATCACTTAAATATATTCTTTGACAACATTTATGTAATAAATGAAAAAAGTGTATTTATTAATACTAAAACAAAATAGATCCTATATACCTACTATACTTTGGCCACTATAAATTGATAATCAATACCTTGTAAGTAACTCCGGTGACTGTAGTTTTAAACCAATAAAATTCATTTTGTATTGTAGGGTCCGCTCGTTCAGTTAAGAGGCCACCGATGTCATCATTTTCTGCGCAAAATCTCCTCTTATTTCCTAATCCCGTATTTAAAATGTTATTTTTTTTCAATCAAATCTTTAAAATGCCTACTTTCTAAGTAACGATACGAAGCCCTCGAAATCGCGATTAAAGAGAGTTTCAGAAGATTTCGCGTAGATAATGATGACGTCGGTGGCCTCTTTACTAAACGCGCGGACTTTAGTAACTAGGGTTACTGACTTTTTAAACCAATGAAATACATTTTTTGTTCAGGTGTTTTCTCAATTTATAGTGAGAGGGAGCATTGTTGCTATTAAGTACTTAGATTAAAATCTTACAAGAAGCAGCATTGCCGCGAAATGTTTATATATATAGTCCAAGAGCCCGTGGGCGACAGACCTTCGTCATTTTGTAAAAGCTAAAGGTTTGTGTGCGCATGCTCCCAACATAGGTAGAAGCGATGGGAGACTATGAAGTTTGACTTGTAGAGGCTTTGGCAGGTACCGGGTACCAAAGGTTAATAAATTAAACTTAACTTTTGTCATTTTTTTAAAGCTGAATTTTATATTGTGTTACTTGGGTATCTAACCCAATTACTACAAGTTTTATGAGAGATTAAGACTCTTTGTCATCAGGGCCGGCTCGAGGAAAAGTGGCGCTTGAGCGCCTGTACAAGGAAAAAAAAATTGAGGTTAAAAAAATGCACCTTACCTCTATGCATTGCATTCTCTCAAGCCCATTGGTCTTGTTTTCAAGATAAAAAAAAGGTCCCCACTTTTGAGTTCCACAATTTTTTTAAAACTTCCTTTACATTTAAGAGGATCATTTCGCCGTCCCTATACGTCATCATTTTGCCGCCCCTGTAAACATGCCGCCTGAAGCGGTCGCCTTACCGGCTCACCCCTCTGGCCGGCTCTGTTTGTCATATGTTAAATAACAGAAATATTGAACTTCATGGAACCATGGGGCCATACAAAAATGTTTTGTCTACCAGGGGCCTGGAACTGTCAAAACTGTCTGCCGACTGAGGAAATATCTTCTTATTGGTACCCAAGAAACATATATAATATTCAGCTTTTACAAAATGACGAAAGTTACATTTTCATTAATTATTCTTTAATATCTGGTACCTGCCAAAGCCAATATGAGTCAAACTTCATACTTTTCCATCGCTTCAACCTATATTTGGAGCATGCGCTAACAAACTTTCAGGCTTTCGGGCTCTTACTCTATTAATTCTTCTAATTATATTTAAACACTGCAATAGCCAGCTTTGATATATTTTTTTTTTGGTTTGCTTGGAACCTTTTTAAATTAAAGTTGGGTAAAAGAAAACAATATATTCAAAAAAGTTAGAACTATGATTCATTGTTTAAAAAATGGTAAATAAATCGTTTTTGCACACAAACTAACTTATTTAATTACATCTTTAATTTATGTTTTACAATTTTTATTATTAAATAATTTACGATCTGCTGAGTCAAATGTTATCCAAAAATTAATTAAAATAATTGTAGCACAACTTTAACCATTATAAAAAAGCTTTAACAGGCTATCATTATTAAAGCTAGAAAATTTAATTTAAAAATATTAAGTTGTTTATAAAATATTTTATTTGTTTAATAAAATGGTAATGCTATTTTTCAAGTGTAAAAATGCTTAAATATTTAGTATTTAAAAAGACCAATATATTTTTTTATATAATATAACTATCACGCCAAGACCTGCTGGTAAGGTGTTGTTTTTTAATAACCGATTCATTTCAAAGCTTTTACCGAATGTTTTCTTTATTTCGAGCAATTTTTATACGCCAAGATTCAGCATTCATCCTTAATTCCCCTGCCTCTTCCAGAGTTGTGTCGTATTGGAATACTTAGTATTTTGAATAGTATTCAGAATACATTTTGCCGATATTCGAATACTATTCGAATACATTTGTGTCTTTGGTATTCTGTATTCGGCAGAATACTATTTTGCTCAGTATTCCGGATTCTGTATTCGAATACTTTAGAAGTATTCGACGAATATTTTTTGAGTATTCGAATACCGACGTTTCGAGTATTCGAATAGCAAAAAGCGAAAGCAGTATCCGAATACTAAAATTGTCATGATTTGAATAAGAAAAGGGGAAGCAAAATAGGGACAAAAAGGGTAAGAACCTTTTTTTTTTGTCATAGGTTTTGTCAGTAGTATTCAAATCTTTTCGTTTCCAGTATTCGAATACCGATTCGGGGTATTCATGTATTCGAATACTTTTTTCTTCCAAGTATTCAAATATTAGGTATTCGAATACTTTCTGTTTCCGGTATTCGTATTCGAATACTGATTTTCAGTATTCTGCCCAACTCTGGACTCTTCATACATTAAGTATAGTATACTATGTATACTATACGGGTCTGAAAAAAGAAGTAGTATCGTTTCGGTACGTAGATACTGTCTAGTATTAAAAAAATATATTTTTAAATTAACATTAAATTGACCAATATCTGTATGAGGCCACATGGCACTATGTCCATTAAAATTTAAAATTAAGTATCAATTTATACGCAAACATGCCGTTTATATGACTTGTGTGTAATTATGATCAATGCAACACTAATGGCTTTAAAATATTACGAGAAACTTTTTTCCAACACATGCAAGTTTTTATACGGGGGCTGGTTAAAGTTACAAGCATAAAAACCATCTTATTAATAATTTTTAAAAAAATCCGGAACTGCATCTAAAGCGTTTTTCTTTTGTTTTTGATCCTGGTTTTTTACTATAGGAATCTAAAATACTTCATTTTAAAAGATCTTATTTAACTTCTAATGTATGTGTGTATGTATGTACGGTTGAAATCTCTTGCAACTTGATTTTGAAGCATTTACATATCTTCAACCGATTGAGCTAAAATTGTATATAGACGTTTAGTTTGGATGACAATGGTAGGGGAGAACAAAAAGGGATTTCGGGATTTACTACAGCGCGGCAGCTTATTTACCGGAGGATACCTTGTACCCGGTTAAGAACCTTCACCAAATATAAGTCCCGTGTACAGGGCCGATCGTAAAAAGCAAAAATATATCCATCAGAAAATGTCGACTGCTTCAGATTAAGATAGGGTGAGTTAATTGCATGCTAATGAGTATATATTTATTTAACTTCATGGGACCATGGGGAAACATGTTTGTCTACCAGGGGCCTGGAACTGTCTGCCGAATGAGGAAATATCTTCTTATTGGTACCCAAGAAACATATAATATTCAGCTTTTTACAAAATGACGTAAGTTACGTTTTCATTAATTATTCTTTGGTATCTGGTACCTGCCAAAGCCAATATGAGTCAAACTTCATACTTTTCCATCACTTCTACCAATGTCAGGAGTATGCGCTGACAAACTTTCAGCTTTTACAAAAATGACGAGAGGTCTGCCGCTCACGGGCTCTTACTCTATTAATTCTTCTAATTATATTTAAACACTGCAATAAGCCAGCTTTGATATATTTTTTGTTTTTGTTTGGAACATTTTTTTAAATTAAAGTCAGGAAAAAAGAAACAATATATTCAAAAAAGTTAGAACTATGATTAATTGTTTAAAAAAGGATTTCGGAATTTACTACAGCGCGGCAGATTAATTTCACCGGAGGATACCTTGTACCCGGTTAAGAACCTTCACCAAATATAAGTCCCGTATACAGGGCCGATCGTAAAAAGCAAAAATAATCCATCAGAAAATGTCGACCGCGTCAGATTAAGATAGGGTGAGTTAATTACATGCTAATGAGTATATATTTTCCTAATCTCGCATTTTGAGAGTGACGCAAAGAAAGCGGGAGAGCGACGTAGTTTTAAAAAAATTGTCATTTTGACATTCTCTGAGCGTGGCTATTTTTTTTACTTTAGAGATAATAATTTAAGGATAACGAAAAATACATAATCCGATACGATCTCGAATGATTTCACAAGCTGAAATATTAACAGTAATTTTTGTCATATTTAAAAATCTATACCCGTTTCCCACACCGATGAAAAAAAAAGAAATACGCAATACAATATTTTTTTCTTCTTATCATCTAAGCTTTGCAACCCAATAGGTCTCCATGAGAGTAAATCCTCATTTAGCATCGTGGGCTCCCCTTCTACAATGGCAATGCATGCACCCCCAGATAGTCGGACTTGTTATTTTTAATGCACTTCCACAATATGAGTATCAAATGAAATGGATTTTTTAGAGGGACTCGAAAACTAAAGTGACGTCATTCTAAATCCAACGTATCAGTATCAATATGTCGGACTTCTAATGTTGCCGTACTAGTTATTTCTAATTCACTGCTACATTATGGTTATCAAACTAAAGAACTTGCTAAGAGCAACTAAAAAATAAATTGACATCAATTCAATATCGCAGACCAAGTTTTTATGCTTTTTTCCTAATGAGCATCAAGGTTAGTTTATATTTATAAGGTTGCGACATATCCTCAACTTTTAGGCGGTTCGAGGTCAGGGACGCAAGGAAGGGCACTCCACGGAGAGTTGGCAAGACTGGGTAAAATCAAAGCTGATGATCAATTCAGTGGCGTCTAGAATTTGCGCATTTCACTTTGCATTGTTTAGGTAGTGATATTTGTTGAAAGATGTAATTCCAAATATTTTTTATTTAAAGTAAAAGAATTTACAACTTAATAATAATAAAAAACTGTAATGTGTAAACGGTTGTTATACTAATACAATAAACTGTATATCTCCGGCACTGAACAACATGGCCAAAAAATGGAAGATGTGACGTCATAACAAGTTAAAGCAATATGGCCGAATGTCGCGACTCCTTCTAGGTCACCATAGTCGCGACCCTATATAGACCAGACTATGAATGAGCATCAAGTATCTAATAGAAGTTTAAAATTAACCGCCAAAATACCTTGCAACAATGATTGGTTGATTGAAAGGTAAAAATAAATTAAAGGTAAAAAACTACTTTGAAAACAAGATTTTTTAATGTACTTAATAAATTAAGAAAAAAATAAACTTTTTCTTTAAAACTTTTACTATGAAAAATATAACGTCATTAAATAATTTATATGATATAAAAGCTTGTCGCAAGATTTACCTAAGTAAATAAATAAATAAATTAAATAACCTAATCCGATTGCTTTTACATTTTTTTTAAATTTTTAAACTAAGTTTACAGAAGTACTTGAATCCCGCAACAAGCTTTTATATCATATAAATTGTGTAATGACGTTATATTTTTAGAGTAAAAGTTTCGGAAAAAAATAGTTTGTTATTTTTAGTGCATTTAAATGAAAGTTTTTACTTTCAATTTATTTTATTTAAAAGATTTAATTATTCAGGCGAAAGGTTAGCCACAATACTTAATGTAACACCCTGTATAAAAAAAGGGGCAGGTTTTAAATATGTTCTAGTTTTTTCTGGTGATTGTTTTGTGATAGTGTTACAGAGAGAAAGTACTTCAATCATGAGGATTTTTTAAATCAGGTGCATACTACTTTATATAACGAATTGTACAAATCTGTCCTTTCTAAAAATATTAAGTATTCAAGTAAGGACTATATACCGACAGACCTTAATTTGTCAAATTTAAAAAGTACAATTAATAATTAATTATGAAGGGGCTATATTTGGCTTTATAATAAAATTTATATGTTTATTAGGTCGTCTGGCGCCTCGAGCGAAACCCAAAGAATAATTCTGAAAAAAATGGATACCACTGGCTACGGTGAATTTTTAATATTTTAGTTACATTTACATACAGTTAGTTATCTATCTGATCGAAGTATATCAGTTATTAGGTTTGTTCCAGCAGAATGTTAGAAACATGTTAGCAACAATCGTAAAACGCAGAAATTGTTACAAACATTAGTCAGAAATGTTGGCAACAGTTTTTTGCTGGAACGAAAAATAAACAAGGCTGGTTATACGTCAATACAAGAAAGGTTTTGTTAAAAATTGTCAGTAATGTTTGAGGAAAGTTTGCAAACTTTTTAAACAGTTTTCAACATGTTTCCAACATCTAAAAACTACTGCTGGAACAACAAACAATTGTATAATGTTAGAAACATGGCACTGGTGGAACGACAAATTTGACGTGCGCAGAATCCGAACGGTTGCAAACATTTCTGACAGCCTGTTGGAACAAACCTATTGTGGATGATCATTCTTCAAGCTTTCACCAAGTAAATGCTGGAGTGCCTCAGGACTCAGTACTGGAACCAACACTGTTTTTTCTTTACATCAACGACCTTTCCTTAACTAAAACTAACCAGAACCAAAACTAATTCCATTCATAGTTTCGCCGACGATAGTACCCTCCAGTTATCAGATTCCTAAACCCATCTCTAAACCTAATTTGGAAAACAAACGCAGAGCGATGCAGATATCTCTTTCATAGGATCTTAATATAATATTGGATTGGGGCGCCAAAAACCTCGTCCATTTTAATGCACCCAACACACAATTATGTTCCTTGTCAAAAGCAGGTGTTTGAAAAACAAATTAGTTTGTTAGGTCATGATTACAAATTATTATTTTTGATAATATTAAAATCAGTTTTATGAAACTTTTTGATACCACTGTAACATTATTAAAGCTATTCAAAATGCTATTTTAAATAAATATTATAAATTATATTTTGCTTAAAAATTAAAAATAAAGGTAGTTTAATCTCGGAGACAAATAATGTTTTTTTAGTTTTTGCGAACCCTGTATACAAAATCAAAGAATGAATTTTCCTCGAAAATGAAATTTTTGGTCCATTTGTCCTACCGCATTAGTTTCCAGAAGAAGATTATTTTCCTTATGTTCATTGAGTGGTTAGTTCTGGTTATAAAGGACTGGAAGTCAGGCCCTCCCGTTAAAGCCGACCTAATATGGCTCCAAAACGGACTAAGGAGTCGGAGCAGGTATATATGGAGACAAACCGAGGAAGAAAATAAACATCGGTCTCGGACAACACTCTACAGTGTTTCAGGCAGAAATTGTAGCCATAGAACAAAGTGCTGGGGAAATTATTAAAAAAGTTACATGGGTAAAACCATAGTAATTTATTCGCCAGGCAGCCATCAGGGCGTTCAGTTCATGCAAGATCACCTCTAAGCTGGTGCAGAACTGCGTAACCGGCCTGGAAGAGGGCGTGCGTCCAACAAGCTAACAGGACATGAGGGCCACCTGTGCAATGAGGAAGCCGATAAACTGGCAAAGGAGGGTGCTGGCAGGGCAATGGTAGCTTCCGAACCCTACTGTGGTATTCCGTCATGCCAAGTAAGGTCATCTATTAGATCATGGATCAAGACTGCGTGAGGCGAAAAACTTCATAAAGGAATACTCGTCGAAATTTACGAAAAACCTTCTAAATTACAACCGGAAGGCAGTAAGAATTATAGTGGGTGAACTAATAGGTCACTGCAGACTAAATAAACAACTAGAAACAATAGGCCTGGCAGAAGAAAACTTATGCAGGTTCTGCCAGGAAGAAGAAGAAACCGCAGAACACATATGGTGCTACTGTGAAGCCCTTTATCGTCTGCGGTTTGCAAGGCTGGGTGAGGAAAAACCTAAAGCAGCAACATTTACCAAGGAGCCAGTTTTAAGCTTGTGGAGTCTGATTAAAAAGACCGGCTTGGATAGTCTGCATAGTAGCAGGTTGCGGTGTTAAAGGATTACAGTTCACCTTCAAGCTAATCTAATCTAGTTCTGGTTATGCATTATAAAGCATTATTTTTATCTTATCTTAAAAACTAAGGAAGCCACGAAAAATGTTAGAAAACAAAAAGATAATTTCATTTGTTTAATTAAAAAGATGGACAAAAGTCAACGGGAACACTTTTTGGTTACAAATATTTGTTCAGGTACCTTTCGGGCCGCCACTGCTTTAGAAACTTTAATTAAGTTAGGTGTAACCAAAGTCGATTGATGAGATAAGGTCACGACATTCGCCATATTGGCTAGCGCGGCTGTGACGTCAAGTCGGGCCATTTTCGGCCATGTTTAATTTTAGGCAGATCAGTGGCGTAGAATTAAGGAGAAAACAAAAAGAACTGTATGTTGTAAACAAAATTTATTGGATTATTTTAAAAGGCATAACTTAAAACAGAAACATAAACGTGGTTTAAATGTTGAAAATTAAAAATTATCAAAGCGACGACAGGACGATGAGGTACCTGGCAGAGCAAAACATTTTCCATGGTTCCGTATGTCAAAAAGCATTTTAAAAACTTTGTATACAGGGTGTCCGCTAATGAATGGTACACAGAAAAACCACAGATTCCTTATGTCAAAACATTAAGATTTAACCAAACATACCTAATATCCAAAAGTATAATAAGGAAGATACGGGTGGTGTCATAGTAAAAAGAAAAAGTAAATTTATTTCGATAATTGTTCCCCCTTTTTAAATATCTTAATAAAACGGTTACGGGGCGTTTTTAAACATTAGCTTTTCAGATCGAATATTAATTTTTGTGTGTAGACTAGAGGGCGATGGGTACACTATTTAAAATTCTCTAAAACTACCCAATTTTTGTAACTACTCTGTATTTATGTAAACTAGTAAGCTTCTCTATGCTTTCTGCACAAAAGAGGTATACTTAGTAAGAATCGGTCTTGACAACCGTTTTTAAGGTATTCACGTTTTAGTTGTTGAGTGCACCCGAAGGTATGTACCTTCAATAACATCGTATTAGCTATAATTACAACTGCTCAGATATAAATAGCTGATATCTAAAAACTCCTGGATACCGAGTTTTATTAAAATGTTTAAAACATATCAGAAATTATCGAAATGCATGAATAAAAAATAATTATATCCCTTTAACACCCCGTATCTTCCTTATCATTAACTTTTGGATATAGGTATGTTTGTTTAAATCCTAAATGGGTATTTTCGCATAAGAAATCTGTGGTTTTTCTGTGTACCATTAATTAGCAAAGACCCATCTGTATCATATGTATATAAAAATACTAAAGACTGATATAAACTATACGACTAAACACAATCAAAATTTCTAAAATAAAACCGAACCAATAATATGTGAAGTCTCTAAACTAACCAAAAACATTAACAACTGGAAATCCTTGCAAAATATACAACTAATATGAAAATGGCAAATTTCTACAGTTTTTACCAAACAAAGCTTCGACAAGGCACGACTCTGTTATCAGCTGATAATGCTACCAACTTTGAACAGAACTGCCAACCGAAATCGTAATTCTCACACCCTCACGTCCCTGACAAAAGCTATCACCGGTCTTGCTTATGTCTAAACCCCTTCTCATAAAGAAACTCTGGGTGTAACTAAACCCCTAACCAAAATCAGAAGGTAAATCCTTAAGATAATAATAAAAACAGATTTTAAAAAAGTTATACATTCTGTATTTTAAAGACAATTCATTCCCAGAAGTACAGTCGAGGACAAAAAAACCTATGTTTATATACAGAAATACGCCCGTAAATGTTGTTAACGCAATTAAAAAACACCCTGATTAGTTACCGTATAGTCAATTTACCGCATGAAAGGGCAAGCTTTGTATGACTCAGTGGCGTAACTACGTAAGCAAGGGCTCTGGGGCAAGAAATGAAGTAAAGCCCCAAGTAAACTAAACTTGAAAAAATTTCGACGTTCTCCAACAACCAAAAAACAAAGGTCTTCATCTTCTTCAAATGAATCACATCAACAAGTTCAGATGGTAGGTAAATAAGCAATGACCCTGGGGCAAAAAATAAAGGAGTGTCCTAACTACACTAAGAAAAAATCGTTTTGTACCCAATTCGATGTACTACAACCAAAAAAAAAAGGGCTTAAGCTCCTTACACTTTAAGTTTATATTTCTAAACTGGTTATTTAAATTAACTAGTCCGAGCAGGGCAACGTTGATAGAGACAAGCATCAATTTTAGGCGAAGAACCAATTCTAAAACCGTATTTACCAATCGGTTATGTTGACGTTTAAACAATGTATTATACGTAAAACTTGTCACTACATATTAACGCGGTTATAATTGGTTAAACGCCTAAAATTGATGAAGGTGGCCCAACACACAGTAAACAGCTGATATTGTGACGTCATGGAAGTCCTTTTTTAATCAATTTAAAATTTAAAATATGTTTTATACAATGGGTAAAGTCTTTTTAATCAACTATTTACTCACAAATATAAACACGATTAACACGGTTTTTACAAAACGATGAAGAAATAACGACATTTTTTGAAAAGAATAGCTTGACGTCACATTTATCGGCTGTCAAATGAAAAGTTAGGCCACCTTGTCTCTATCAACCTTGGTCCGAGTGGCTCCCTGGGCTTGTGGGCCCCGGGGCATTGCCCCGTCTAGCCACAAAGTACGCCACTGGTATAATGCTTCTATTTTTTACGTTACAGGTATACTGTTTTATGTTAAATAATTTTACAAAAAGTTTTCAAATTTTAATTACCAATGCTTAAGTTTATACATAAATTCAATTTTAAAATATCTATATAATAACAATGCAAATTAGGCATAAATAACGGCAATTAATCATAGTAAAAACATTTTTTTTTTTTTTTTTTGAATCAAGTTAATATTAACAAATTGTATTTTATTTTAAATTTACATATAAAAACCTGTTTTAAATAATCGGATTTATTTCATTATTTATTAAAATGGGCAAAGCTGTTTTTAATTTAAACCATGCATAATATCCTTATTATATTTTAAGAAACTACATAAAAAAGCAAGATATTTATTCGTAGATCCATTCTAAATTATATTAAGTAAAAAGTCCCGCAACTTTTAAATATCTTTAAAACCGCTAAAGCTACCTTTACCAAAGTTGGTATCTAAGGTAAAGTGACCACATTTTAAATCATACAAAGAGGGATAAAAGAAAAAAAATATGCAGAAAAAACCTTTTCCCCCCCATTTCTTTTTTGAAGAGCAAGAAAAATATCTCCGCTTAAGCGCTTCTATGGGAAACGATAAATTGGTTATTATTGAACAAAATTTTTTGTATTCCAAAAGTTTTTAAAGGAAATAATTAATAGTTTAAAAAAACTAAAAAACACGCTTTTATATGCAACCGAACTAAAATTAGAAAATAATTTTTCATTAAAAAAATATTGTAACTTCATAGTAAAAAGCGTGGGGTGCATTTTACTATTTTTCATAACTTTTCCATCATAGATATTGGCAAATATAATAATTATAACATTTAATATATTAAGCACCCCACGCTTTTTACTATGAAGTTACAATATTTTTTTAATGAAAAATTATTTTCTAATTTTTAGTTCGGTTGCATATAAAAGCCTGTTTTTTTAGTTTTTTAAACTATTAATTATTTTTCATTTTTAATTCGTTATATCAATTAATTTTTTAAAAATAAATGCTCCAGTTTATTCACTAAAAAATTTTTTGGGTATAGGTTATGTGATTTAGGAACTATTTTGCTTACGAATGATTATTCTGGCTGCGGAGGACCATCTTAATTATTTATTTGCTTCTTGTATTTCAATTAAAGTGTATACTTTGTTTTTAATAGCTTAGTTAACTGATTTTTTCAACTTTAATTTCACATTAAAGGAATTTTAGGTTATGTTATGACTGTGAATTTTGTCAACAGATTTCTGTTTTATGACCGCCTGTTTTAAAAAACAAGTGAAGGTTATTCGTTCGTTAAAAAAAAACAGATGAAGGTTATACGCTCCCGGAACGAATACGTTCAGCGAACGAATGAGTTCAATTTAGCAGAATTGAGCCCCTGTCCCCAACCCGTCGGCAAATGTTGTCAAGTTCGATTATTCAATTGTCTAATCTGGCGCATCCGCCAGAACGTACGATTTTTCACTTTTCCGGTTTTCCTGGAAAATGCTGGAACTTAACGGGATACTGTTTTTAAATTATTGCATCTTCATCGGTCCTTGATACGTGTGCAAAGTTTCAAAGAAATCGAATAGCTGGAAGTTGGTTAAAATTAGGCTCAAAGATTCCGTTACATAGATAGACAGATGGATAGATAGTTACAACCCAAGTTAATAAAAGCGTGTTAAAAAGTCCTCATCTCTACGCAAATTTAATTTAATATGTAATATACCCATAAATCATACCATAAAACCAACAAGAATTTGCAAACATTTCTCGTTTTATCGCTTCTCTATTATGCAATATTTCTTTATTAATCCTTTAAGCATGTTCATCTAATACTACATCCCGATTAGCGGAACAAGAAAATCAAGAAAAAGATTGAAAAATAAATTTTAAGGGACACGTTATTTCATTTCAAAACAGTGTTAAGAGTTTCAAGTTTTTGAATACTTTGTTGGTAGCATTTATCTTTTTATTTTTGAAAAATTGTGCCACCGTTCTAGAAAACCGCTTCATGTTCATTTTTCACGTCAATACGTCGCGGCAAATTCGACGCGTGACAATTCGACGCGGTCAATTCGACGCGTTCAATTCGACGTACGACAATTTGTCGCATGCGACCAGTGGCGGATTAACGTATAAGCACTACAAAGCACGTGCTTGGGGCCCCTGTTCTCCAGGGGCCTCCATTCTCTGTAGGCGTTTCATTTTATACCTACATTTTATCGAGATTCACCCACATGTCCGAGATCACAAGGCGCGGGAAGTCCCGGAGTGACCCCTCATACTGTTAGTGAATATGATAATTACGTTTTGATATTACCTGTTTTTGGTTTGTCTAAGTTGTTTACGTTTACTTCATTATAAAAATTTCCTCGTAAACACCATTTTAGTATTTTTTGTTTAGCTTCCAATATAGCGATATTCGCCTTCGCATACACCCACGCAGGGACCCGCCTCCGCGCGCCCGCACTTGTAGGCAACGATAGCATTCTAAAGTCACTGTCGGACACTCGTTGGGAAGCTCGCGCTGTAGCTACGAGGGCAATATTACAATCCTATTCGAAAATTTTAGATGCTTTAGATGAATTGCTGAGGACATAAACCAAAAAGGGAGACTAGGCTAGAAGCACAAAAATATTTCAAACAATATGCAAGAGTTTGAGTTTATATTTATGCTCACTTTGTGGATTGATATTCTACAAGTTTTCGTCGCACCAGTAAAGGGCTTCAAGGATTAGATCTTAAAACGTGTGAAAATTTGTATCATTCTTTATCAGATCATCTCGTTAAAATGAGAAATTATTTTAAAAATTTAAAGGCGTGGCAAGAAAAAAATTTCCTAATGGAGAATATAGAGAAACTCGAAGACGAACTAGGAAAAACAAGTAAATGATGGAGATGCAGAAGAAGTTAATTTGAATCCTAGAGACATATTCCGCATTGACACTTTCAATGTAATAATTGACACACTTAATGCTTAAATGCAAAGAAGAGGTGAGGTATACCACGAAGTTTCACAAAAGTTTTCATTTCTTGCGGATCTAAAAAAATCATTGTTCAGAATATGAAAACAATATCCAATCACTGATAGAAGCTTACCCAGAAGACTTCAATAAAAACTTCCTCGGCGAATTTAATCATTTTCTTAAATATGTTCGAATAAAATATGATGCTAACCAGAAGCAAAAGTTACCCTTTCCGATCTAAATGAAATTATTATTAAGGATAAAGTAAAGGTGCGTTTTCTCAAACATAGAAGTGGCATTTAGAATCTTTCACAGCTTAATAATTACTAACTGCTCTGCTGAAGGATCCTTCTCATAACTGAAAAGCTTAAAAACCCACAAAGAACAAAAAGCTGTCCAGACAAGTTTAATTATTTAGCATTAATGTGTATTGAGGCAGACATACTCCGTCAAATAAATTTCGACGATGTAATCTCGGAGTTTGTTCTGGATAAGGCAAGGAAAAAAATGTTTTAAATTTTAAATTATACCTACTACATTTTCTATTTTGATGATCTTTCATTTTATGCTTCCTTCCACCTTCCAGCAATAGTGTCAGCACAGCCTCTGTGCTGAGGGCCTCGGAAACTCTTAATCCGCCACTGCATGCGACAATCCGTTGTAATATTTAGTATAGTGTTTAATATTTGACGTAAGATTATATCCGCGGTTATATCAACGGAATTCGTTTAAGTCAAGGAAATTTTTAACAATCCCAACCTATATTTCCGTGTCTGTATTATTGTATCCACGGATGCACATTATTATTTTTCTCCGTGGCTGTTACTCAATCTACGGATATCCGTGGAGTAAGACTACACTAAGCTACACGTGTAATCAGAACTAACCAGAACTAACTTTTCTCTTTTGTGTGTGTAGTTTCATTGGTTTGAAGCGCTACAGACAGTCATGCAAAACAATCACACTAAGAGGGTCATGGTTAGTTTTGAGTAGTTGAATCTTTTATTATTTTTTTCATTCCTTAAATATAGTAAATAGAAAAATTGTAAGCCCGATAAGGCTATTTCCGTGTCTCCAATATTGTCACGGATGAAACGAACGATTTCGGCCATAAAATAATGATTATTATATTATTTTACAAATATATTGTTGTATATGTCATTCGGTAATTTTTGCGACCAAATAATGGCTTTGTTCGCGGGTCTTGTAATGAACCGATTCTGAACCAGAACCGAACTGGTTTAGAATTGTTTTAAAGCGCATGTCTAGTGATTTATTAGTTAGGAATTTTTATTTACCGCGAACGATTTTCTATACAGCTGAGGATGTATTCTAACCTAGCCTCTTGGTTAGGATTTTTCATGGTTAAATTGGATACTATACAAAAAAAATTAAATTCAAACAAAAAGGTACATTGTTATACTGTCCAATGCCACTCGAGGTCTCTCGGCGGAAGACGAGGAATTCCCTGCCTCCCCGCGTTTTTAACATAATTATGTGTATTTAACTAAAGATAAAATTCAAATAACAAGAAATGGTAAAATCTTGTACTAATGTCTATATTTTTTAATTACATATTTATTTATTTTATTGCATACATACAGAATACAATTAAAAATCCTTTGTTTATATACGCTCAGAATCACAAAAATTTAAAAATATATTCAACAGATATATTAACCCGCATAAAAGTGGCAGAAACAAATAAACTGTAATACAACGGTTTATTTCTGTACCACAAAAACTGAAAACAGCTGACCATGTCGACAATGCGCATGAAATTCCGAAATGAACTTTTATTTCCAACTAAAATCCCAGGACTGCTAATCAGGTTACAAACCGGTAACGAACTGATTCCATTGTAACCCGCGAACACAGAACTGTTACTAAAAACTCAGGATTTTACTAACCGCGAACGCTGCTTTTTCACTGCGCATGCGAATAGTCCCAGAACCGGTTCAGAATCGAACCCGCGAACAAAGCTATTGTGTCTGCGTCGAATTCTAAATGCGTCTTATTTGACCACATCAAATTGTCGCTACGACGAATTGCAGTCGCGGCATATTTACCGCGTCGATTTGTCGCGCGAACAATTAGAAAATATTTTCTTTATTTGGAACCAATGATGACGAATTCCAACTTTATATGTTTATTAGTCTCTTTTATTTTAGTCTCGTATGTTTATTTTTCAAATGCCATTTAGAATTAGAATCAGAACACATAAGGAATTGTTGTTAAACTATATAGTTAGGGCCGTATTAACTGCTTGAGGAGCCCTAGGCTAGAATACCCGGAGCGCCTATTTTCCATCAAAAAATTTGTGAGGAGCAAAAAAAAGGCATTCCCTCCTTTCCACGCCTATTTGCCTATCTCATTCCAAAGCACCTTATTCACAGAGAAATTAGGCATGCATTTGCCATACTTTTTGCACAAAAAAATGTATACTTGATAAAAATTTTAAAAAAGATTTAAAAAATTTCAATAGAAAAGTTAACAACTCCATTCCTTTACGCTTTATCTGGATAGTGTCGAAAAGGTTTGTACAAAATGATACTACAAATTCTTTGGACCAAAATAAAACGATCTAATGCAATTTATCCTAGTCGAAAGGTTGCTGGTTTGCAAGATACAGGGTGTCAAATTTTTCATTTATTTTTTTTACTTGGACACCCTGTATCCCGCAAACGATTAACTCTTCAACTATAGCAAATTGAGTTAAATTGTTCTATTTTGGCTTAAAGAAATTGTAATACCAATTTGTACAGACCTTTTAGGGAAGCTCAGGTGGCCTGAATAAAGCGTAAAGGCATGCAAGTGAAATAAAACGTTTTATCAGAAACCGTTCGCTCGTAGCGATATTCATCAGGTACACTTTTTTCATGAAAAAATTGTAAGAGAATAAAAATTATCTACCAGAATCATAACATATCGAGGCAAAAAAGTAATGACACTTTGAACAAATGCAAAGGACTGCAGGTGGCTCCTTTTATACTTGACAGCAAAAATAGCTTTTGATTTTTTAATTTATATACATTTTTATACCAAGATTTGTAAAAAAAAAAATCAATAATAAATAAAATAGAATCATTGCCAACCATCAACTTTCGACTGAGGTAAATTGAATTCACATTTATCATATTTTTTTAAGAAGGGTTTTGTTGCAGACCAGTGTAATTAGAAATATCACGATGGCAAAAAAGCTAGAGAAAAGAACAAAAACAGAGACATCACCTCTTCAATAAAATAGAAAAATCTTTAGTATTTTTTAAAATAATCTTTAAAAGTAACGGCTCAAACTTACCACTAATGTTGAAACTTTTAAAAATGAATACGCCAAACGTTAATCAAAACAAATATGCGTCTATATTCGCAGTTAAAAAATGCAGTTACGTCTATAGTAAAGATATTGGTTTACTTTTTACTTGATCGAACCATAATATGGCATATGGCAAATGATCAAGATTACGTAAAACATTGTTGGCATATATCACCACGAAATGGCGCGAGTGTAATTGCGGAAAATTGCATTTGAAATTATTATTGCGTATTAAAATTCCTATGGATAAAACACATAATTAAAGTTGGAACTATATAGGGTGTTTATAAAAATAAAAAGTGGTTTATTGTATAAACATTGAGCCAAAAGTTAATCATTAGGGAGATATCACGAAAAAAAAATAAAAACGAAATGGATGTTGTTTTTTATTTTAAAAACAAAAGAGCATTGTATTTAAAAATAACCAAGTAATGTCAAAGAAAGAAATTTTTCCACTACCGTTAAAAACAAAAGTTTTTATTCGTTAACATAAAGATAAAGTACTCCATTCTAGTACACTACATAAAGTGTTCAAAAAAGTAACTTTTTTAACACTTCGAAGCTTTTTCACACTTTAAATTAGTGTTTTGTTTTCATGCCTACTACAATAAACTTAAATATCATTTTATGTAATGTAACAGTAAAGGCGACATCAACTGAACCAAACGGTCAAGTTACCTGATTTCGTCATTATTTCTTTTAGTTCATGTGTCACCAGTTTTAAAATTTGATAGTTTGCAACTAAATTTAATAGAAATTATTTAAAATTAATAGTAATAATGAATTTGGATGACTAAGAAATATACTGTTTTAGTATTATTTCTACAAATATTAAGTACATACAATTTTCTAAAAATTCAATCACGGCATAGTTATAAAGAGGATAATTGTCTTAAAAAATAAGGCGGCTATGATTTTTTTGTTGCAAATTATTGGCTGTGCTGCAAAAATTAAAATGAATAAGTTTTAATAAATAAAACATGTTTTAACTGGTAATTTGGGAAATGTTTATACGGTCGTAGAAAAATATAGTATGTAACACATGCATAAAATGTCTTTTTACTCGTGGGATTGCCGCAGCAATATTTCTGTAGAATTTTATTGTTTTGGCACTTTTTGTTTTTAAGATAAAAATAAAACCTTATTTTTTCGCCATTTTGTTTACCGTGAAAGCTCCCTAATGGTTGACTTTATTTAAATGTTTATATAGGGTGTCCAGTAGCTTAATCGACAAACTTTAAGGGTGATTCTACAATAAAAATTAGAAAAAAATTAAAATTATATATATATATATATATATATATATATATATATATATATATATATATATATATATATATATATATATATATATATATACATATATATATATATATATATATATATTTATATATATATATATAGCAAATTTTTAATTCTTAATTTTTGAAAGGTCAATAGATGCATCATGCATTTCTAAAAATAACCATAGCTTATATTACATTTTTTAAAGGGGAAAGATGAAATTTTAAGAATATTGACAAATATACTGAGTGTACCATTTAAAATACAAAGTTTTTCTTTATGAAAAAGATATTTCATAAATTTTTCAAAAACCTTACATGTCTAAAAACCTTACATTTTTGTTATAGGAACCGCTGAAGAAAGTTACCCAATTTTTATTCCTAAAATCCAAAAATGGAAATAGGAATCGAAAATTCAGTGAATTTCTTATGGTAATCCATTTTGTGGTCCTTAGTGTGTTTAAACACCTGGCTAAGTATAAATAATAACTAATTTATTTCCTTTTTACCTAATTTTCGAGTCAGATGTTTTTTACAAAAGTTTCGAGTGTCAAAATAAAATAACAAACTATATGCAAAATTTTATGCTGAATACGATTCTGTAAATAAAAATAGGCGTTACAATTTAAAAACAAACTTCTTAGCCATAACTTTTTTTTGGACACTCTGTATACATTAAAATATTTTTGGAACATGCACGTTTAAAAATCCTACAACTTTTATGTAAAACTTTTTTGTCATATTTCGTTAAACAACAGAAATATTGCACTTCCCGCACAATTTGGCCACCCTCTGTATGTACATTATACAAAGAAAGGGTTTATCTTTTCTTTTTCATCACAAATTTTCTATAAAATCGTTGTTATTTCTGAATCATAAAATGTCACTTAGTGAGTTTTACCTTTAAACCAACGATATTTCCTAAACGTTTTAGTTTTAGAACTACGGTTTGTTAAAAGAATAAAAGAAAAATGTTTTTTATTATAACTTTTAAGTATACCAATTTAGATATTATCAAAAAATTGGGAAGAGGACATTTTTTTCATATAAAAAGAATAATTTTCTCCAGTGTCGTTCATAAAGGGTTTAGGGCAAATATTTTTTAAGATAAAATGTTACTTTACTGCATTTTTCTAAAATATAAATACTTTTTAAAATTCTAATTTAGTTTGGAACAAATTTTATTTCTCAACTTTTCAGCATGGTAATTTTTATCGCTTTTACCAAATTCTGCGGTAAAAAATCACCTTTATTATTTTTACCATTTAATTAAATGGGAATTCGTCCATGTCGAGAAATGGTTTTTATTTCTCTACGCGAAAACAGTACATCAAATAAAAAAAAAGTGACGGAATCAAATTTGTTTCAGTGTGCAACAGCCGATTTAGTATCTTATAGCGTACTTTTAAATTATAAAAATAAGTATGCATCCTAAATTACTAACTATTAAAATTACTTTATTACAACAAAAAATATAACTATTTATGACTCTGACATATTTTTGGTTTAACTCATTTATTGAAAAAGACACACAAGTCAAAAACACGTATATTTTTACCTGTAGTGAGCCACATGCATTATATAATCCATAGTTTTTAAGAGATGGTCCTTAAACTGTAGTTTTAGTAAAAGGTGAGTAAATTGTATTCAAATTTTTAGTAAGAACATTTTAAAAGGGCAAATTCGGTGCCCTTTGAAAATAATACAAAAAAACATAATAAAGGCCGCCTGCAATCGGACTATTTTATATAGAGGCGCCGCTATCTTTTATAGCGACGGGCCGATACACTATGGGATAGAAATCCAAAATTTTGGCCAAAAACAACTTTGAAATTTTAATGGCTCATGCTATGTATTTCAAAATAGACACTCTAAACTACATGTACGCAAAATTATAAAAGGATATGAGGACTTCTGTTGGGGTAATGGGAAACTTGAAAATGTATTTTAAGTAAACATAAATATACAACATTTAATCTACTTAGTTTATTATTAGCCTTGTTTACTAAAAAAAGTAAAAGAATTTAAATAATAGGAGATATTGTTGTGTTTCCGATGCAGTCTCGCGAAGTCGCGATACTTTTGTCAAAGATTTTTGTACCTTTTTCTGTATCAGTTTTTGTACTTACAATTGCCTTCCTACTTTTCGCTACTTCTGAGTGTAAGGACAGATATACGATTTTTTTATAATTTATAAGGTTTTCCATTTTAAAATTTAATTACGTTTTGTCCTACACTGTATATTCTAAAAGATAAAACCATTCTGTTGAAAGATATGGATTCTACAGAATCTACCCAACAAAAACAGTGTTTTTTATTTATTTTATACGTTAAAAAATAAAAAAGTTGGGAAGATGTATCTCTATTACGCTTCGAAGAATAATTTAAAATTATTTTTCAGATTTGCATGGTTATATTTCCGAACCGAAAATGTAGTATTTTTTAATGCATTTTAAAGATTTTTTTGGTGGTGATATAATATTCAGGGTATTTCATTTAAAAAATCATACCTATTGTCGTACCCTGTATATCATATGAGATAATAATCATCGGATTACTAATTAGAATACTACCGAATTAACATTTTAGTTTATTTTGTACAATAAAAATAATAATGTTAAGGGGGTGTAAATTTATAATAACATATAATAAGTTTTAGGTTTCCAAAAGCATTTGTAATAAGTTATAATATTTTTTCAGTAAAAAGCAGCTCATTTTAAGTTAGATTGGTAAGTTTCAGAATTTTGACCAAAAAATTAATTTCTATCCCATAGTGCGATGACCAGCTGCATCAACCGGCATATCATAAAAGAAATATAGCAAAGGCGGCCGCGAAGACAAGCATGCCGATTTATTTGCTTTACATTTTTAAACTGTTCCTTCTATACATAGAGTTTTATTAGGTTTATGGCGATCATGTAAGTATTTTAAAATTTCAGCCAATGTTTTATTATTAATATTTTGATTAATTGAAAATAATACAGTTAGGTGTCCTAAATAACGGTCTTTTGCTCCAAATTTTTGTCTGAAGATATCGCTGGTTCCAAATGGATTTGTTTCATGCAGTGTCAACGTTGGTGTAACAAAGATTGAAGAACTTTTATTTGCGAGTTAGTTTAGGTGCTTAAAATTAGGCCCATTGCATATTGTTTTCCTTGGTTTAACCACAAAATAACTAGCTACGCGTTAGCTAGTATCTTCTTTGGTTTAACTATTTAAAAACAAACGTTTGCTTTATACATACGTTTTATTTTTAGTTTGCTATGTGTTATTTTTACAAAAATAAATACAGCAAAATAAAATTGTAGTTTTGCAATTATTTATACTTATTTTTGGACGCGTCAGTATTACTAACCTGTACTACCCGATATTTGGCAACCTTTTTTAATTGTGGAAAAATACTTTCTAAACTTTTTATTAATTAAAAAATATGTGTAACTCCAATAGCTATTTGTATATCAAAACTATGAATATTATTTAATTGAATTATCAACCAAATACATTCTAATAGTAAAATATAAAGTTTTGGGACCAATTTTAAAAAGTACCCGACATTAGGCGACTTTCCTCTATTAACTTTTTTTTTAATATCGAAAATCTGGGACCACCTACAAACCGTTGTTGCATAGCTAAGATTTTTTATATGATCTAGTAGTCTTAGTAAAACAGTCCATTTAATTAAAGCCAATCAATCAATTTTTTGTGTTACATACCTTTCAATATTTTAAATTTATAACCTGTGTAAACTAATCGAGATACAAGATATTCGTGATCAACAATCCTTTTTATATGTATGTCAGATGATACAGACGTACAAAAAACGAATCAGAAGATATGGACAATTCTTTTTAAGTGTAATAAAAAACGACCGCCGGCTATTCTGCTCAATTATAAAAAGAAAACCGCCGTCCGGCGGTTTTTATATTTACGTTTATGAAAACCACCGAAAATGTTAATTTGATTGTTATTACCGGCGTTTTTGCATACAAAAACTATTAAAAACCGCCGAAAAAGTTAAAGTAATTCTAACCTTAAAATTTATTTATTTTGCCGTAGGCGTTTAGTTTTTTTGGTTTTATTGTTTAATATTGTAGTTTGGTTTATAACACCCTTTAATTATTTGTCTAAAAATTAAATTATTACCAATACAAAATAAAAATAAGAAAAATTGTATAAAAATATCAAGAAAATTAAAAAAATAGTTACCTATCCGGAATTCGAACTTAATACTTATAAAACGATTGAAGAAATAAGCCGTGTTTATGAATTATTTATCTTAAGTTTTTTTCCTTCCTCAATACATGCATACTTTAATTGGTAATACTTTAGTTTTAGTTCTATGAAACGATCTTTTTTTTCTTGCCGCTAAAATACTTCTGACTTTTCTTGCCCTGAAAGATGTAGATACAATTTTTTAAGTTTTGAAGAGATTCGACAAAATCTTTGTAGGTGTCAAACGGGTCTCTCAGTTTAATTTGTTTTTGTTGGTCAAAATAAAAATAATATTAAACAATAAAACCAATAAGTTAAAGTTAGTTGTACTTTAGCTATTATTCGGCGGTTTTCAATAGTTTTTATAACTAAAACCGCCAAACGGTGGTATCTACCGATAAAAATAAGTAAAAACTGCAGGTAATAATAATTTAATTAACATTTTCGGCGATTTTCATGTACGTAAACAGATAAAACCGTCGGACTGCGGTTTTTTATAATTGAGCAAAACCGCCGGCGGTCGTTTAGCTAGTGTCAATAAAAAAATACCAATTGTCTATAAAACGGCCACAGACTTTGCAACTTGTTCTATGACGGGTCGTATAGACATTATTACAGACATTCGATGCGGCAAGGTGCAGAGTTTTGCCCACAGATGCATCCAATCAACAGATACAACTTGTTGAACGATAACGTCGCAGATTATGCGATGATTGTTTGGACGATCGAATGTGCTTGACGGTGTGTACGACCTGTCATACAACAAGTTGTATGGTGTGGGCCGTTTAATACTGTCTATACAACCTGTCGTAAAAACGTTGCATAGTATGTGGACGCTTAAAAAAAAACATAGAAGAAGATATTATATAATAATATAATAAATAATAATATAATATTAAATAATAAAGTATTATATACTCCTGGACAAAAAAAACGAACAAACAAAATTTTGTTTGAATTCAATCTTTAATAACTTTTTGGTTTTTTTGACAGATTTTAATATTTCTTTTGCCAGTTGTAACTCCTTTCATCAAGATTATTATGTAATAAAAGGATTGCAAAAAGTTTTATAGGATTAGGTGTTATACAGGGAGAGCCAAATGTTGCATTTTGCCCAAATTTTTGAACACTCTGTGGAATAATTTAACGTTACAATTTTTTACCAGTGTATTGGATTTTAAAGCCCCATCTTCTCTAAACATTTATTTTTTTATTTATATCAGTATGTCTATTCTAAAAGGAAATACAATTTTTTAAAGAAAACAATGCAATTTTAATTTTGATGGTCGTGCTATAGGCTATATTGCAAACATATTGGGGAAACTTGGGATTTAAATAATCATATTTTCAAAACCATTAAAGATATCTATGACAAAAGAATATATAAAATAACTAAAATCTGATTTCTTATTTGGAAACTAAACAAATAGTTTTACTAATTTTTTATTATAGAAAATTGGAATTTTAAGGAAGATGTAAAATTATATCTTGACACCCTAAACACAAATTTTACTGTCCTATTTAAAAATTTGTATATCCTTTTAGAATAGAGATACAATAGAGACTGATATAAATAAAAAGGAAATGTTAAGGAAAGATGGGGTTTATAGTCCAGTATACTGGAAAAAGCTTGTTATTAATTAAATTATTCCACAGCTTATAGCCAAATTTGGCTCTCCCCTGTATACCAACTAATTCTAAAAACTTTTTGCAATCCCCATATAAAATAATAGTCTTAGTGGAAGGAGCTACACCTGGACCCGAAAAAAATTAAAATCGGTCAAAAAGACAAAGAGTTATTTAAGACTGAATTTGATCAAAACTTTGCTTGTCTGGTGTTTTTGTCTAGTAGTGTAGTATTACCTATGTATAATAAAAACACTTATTGTGATAAAATTTGTTTTTGTGTTATGTAAAGAAAAATAATAATAATCAAAAAGTTTTATATGCTTTATTTATTTTCTGGGAGATTAATTTAAACAAAATATTATTTGGCTTTTCTCCAGAATAAAATTAAAAAGTTTATTTAACATTTTATAAAAATTAAAACTTTTATACATTATGTAGAACTATTCTCCTCTGACACAATATATTACAAGTTATTATTACTTTAAAAGAAATAAAATACTGAAATATTTAATATTAAGTTACTTACAATACAAAGGTTTCAATCTATCATAAATAAATAATTAATAAATAGTTTACCACATTTTTGGTAAACCATTTACCACATTTTTGAGACGCAACCATTGGCCCAGTTCTCGTCTGGCGTCTTGTTAAGATTTTATTTTATTAGATTAAAATAATTTCGACCGAGTGCTAATGAACCTTTGTTTATGGATTGAACCGTTTGTATTGTAAGTAACTTAATATTAAATATTTCATTATTTTATTTCTTTTAAAGTTATCATGACTTTTGTTATATTGTGTAAGAGCAGAATAGTTCTTCATAATATATAAAAGTTTTAATTTTCTTAAAATGTTAAATTAACTTCTTAATTTTAGTCTGGAGAAAAGCCTAATAATATTTTGTTTAAATTTAATCTCCCAGAAAACAAATAAATCATAAAATACTTTATAATATAGCTAAACATTTTTTACTATTCTTTTTATCTGTTTAAGATACCTAATAGGTGTATCTTTTACCAGTTAACTTTTCCAAAAGTAATGTCAAACTCTAAAGTGTCCATCAGACATTTCACTTTTATATATTTTTTTCAGATTTCAACAAGTTTTTCAATAAGTTTTTAGGTAAACTGTTTACCACATTTTTGGTAAACTATTTACCACATTTTTGAGACGCAATCATTGGCACAGTTCTCGTCTGGCGTCTTGTTAAGATTTTATTTTATTAGATTAAAATAATTTCAACCGAGTGCTAATGAACCTTTCTTTATAGATTGAAGCCTTTGTATTGTAAGTAACTTAATATTAAATATATCATTATTTTATTTCTTTTAAAGAAATAATAACTTTTATTATATTGTGCCAGAGCAAAATAGTTCTGCAGAATGTATAAAAGTTTTAATTTTCATAAAATGTTAAATAAACTTTTTAATATTATTCTGGAGAAAAGCCAAATAATGTTTTGTTCAAAATGTTTTACCCTATCTTCAGCTTTTAACAACCAGTTAGTTTATAAAAGTGCAACTTTTTATTCCTACCTTTTGTTTTTGTACTTAATTTGGCCAAATCAATTTTTGTGTAAGTGTCTTTAATAAATCCTTTGGCAAGTCCGACAAATAACAAAAAATCACCTAAATATTTCTTCCTCAGTTCAATCAACATTCACTATTAAGTTTCTATTCTTGTTTTTATCACTAAACATAATCTTTTTAAAACAATCATCTATTTAAAACGGGAAACTTAAACACTGAATCAGAACAGTTTTTTCGGTACCGGAAAACTCTAAGATTCCCACACCTGCACCATCGAACCAAATCAAAGCAGTACCGCGACCCGTGATCTACCTGCCACCGACTAAGTGGTACCCTATTGTTTGCGACGCATTATCAATGTGGACTGCAGTGCTTAGATTTTCTTATGCGGTACTCTGATCTTCCGCGGGTATCTAAGAGTCCAGAGTACTTAGAACCTCGCGCGGTACCACCTTCTTTTGTTTTTCGGAGATTGCGATAGGCTGAACGTGGGTCGGTGACGCCTATTTTTTTAGAATGTAGGCATAGACGAGTTGAGAAAAATAAGGGCATTTAATTATTCTTGTTTGTGGCACATGCTGATATTTTAATTGTGTTTTTGATATATTTAATTGTCGGATGCTAGAAAGTTACTAATTAGATTAAAGAAAATAGTTGTTTGTTATATTTACTACATTGCTAAACGTCCTAGATTTGTCTTTTTACTAAAAAATATTCTTTAAGTACTCGCCATGGGCGTATATAAGAGGGGGGTTGGGCGGTTTGAACCCCCTCCCCTTCGCATAAGAAAAGGGAAATTTAGAGAAAAAAGTCTTTTGTTATAAGTAGGGGAAGAAGGAAGAAGTTTTGGAAAGCAAAGTAAGGACCTTTTTTTTGCTTCTCAAAAAATGTTTGATACCAAATTGATTTTGCTAAGTTGGGACCGCTTTTAGTAATGTCACCAAGACGAGTTTCTTGTCTTTAGTCTCGTCTCGTAGAAAGATTATGTTTTCTCTCATTTAAAACAAGACGAGATAACAATAAAACCTTCGCTCGTCAAAATGTCTTATTTTTCACGAGCTCTCTTTCTTTGAATATATACAATCCTATGTTTTTTAAAATAATTCAGCATATCAAAGATACATATTTAAACAGTATTTTGTATAATTTTTATTTAAAAATTGCTAAAACTCAGACGTATAGTTAGACCCATATTTATTTCATTCTGAAAGCGATGCCGCCAAGTACACAAAAAATGATAAAGCAAATAAACTCTTTTGTAAACAATTATTTATTGCAGCAAAAATATTCAACCCAACGACTACGTCACGCGTTACAGGTTTTATGGCACGCCAGAGACAAGTTAAGAGGATGTTTTTAAGTACGTAATACGTGTTTTCGCAATATTTTTATTTATTTATCTAAAAATGTGTAATCAGGTTCTGTCAGAGGCTATGTGCTTTTGAAAAGGTTTGTTTACTTTATCATTTTTTGTGTACTTGGAGGCATCGCTTTTAGAATGAAATAAATATGGTTCTAAATATGGTTCTAACTATACCTCATCTCTCTTGCTGTTAAAAAAATGCTTTTGCCATGGATAGCTTAACTCATATTGGTTCATCCAAAATTAAAAAAATAAAAATATTTCGTTAGTACATGGATAAATATCTTTATTAGAAGAAGAAAAAAAAATAAATTTTTGACAGACTTTGAACAAAAAACACATTTTTTGTGTTTTGTTCAAAAGTAGTTTTATAGTAAAAAAATCCTTTGTTCAACTTAATTGATGGGCGGAACATCTAAAGGGTCTATCTTTTACAATTTAAGTCGTATTAAGGAAAATTTAGAAGAATATTTTAAACATATTGTACTACTTAATAAGACAAAAAAAAACATTTTTAAAATTTTCACACCAACCTAACCCCTTAATAATAGGACTTTAAATTATAGGTTATTAAAAATAGTATGAGGTATTAGGATTTAAAATTTAACATTGATTTAAAAATATTTCAAACAGGGAATAAGGCTTATTCTTTATATTGTTTTACGAAAAAAGTTACAATAAACATATTGTCCAAAGTTGCTTTGTTTATGAGATGACGTAAGTTTATATATATATATATATATATATATATATATATATATATATATATATATATATATATATATTTTCAATAAAACAAGCAGGATTGCCAGATATGCTACAGAGAAATACCGGACATCAAAAAACTGTGATTATTTTGCATGTTTACAACCCTACAAAAATGTGACAACCAAAAAAAAGTCTTTACCTAAATACCAAACACTCACATTAAGATGTTAGGTGTATGTATATTTTAACAACACAAAAAAAGTCCGCTAAAACGTAATATGTTATTCATATATGCCTTATTTTTCCTTTAGATTATACCATTTTTTGTAAGGGCAATAAAAAACTGGACATTCTATAGTCCGGTTTGCTAAGATTTTTTGACTGGAGAGGCATCAGAAAAACCAGACCGTCCGGTCAAAAACCGGACATCTGGCAACTATAATTCAGTAAAACGAAGATAGATATAAAGAAAATACGAAACACTTAAAAAATATATTAAGTGTTTTGTGTTTTCTTTGTATCTACCTTTGTTTTCAAGAAAACATATTTAAGCCACTTTTAATCCTTCTAAAAGTATCCATAAAGACCATAAAATATTTTTTCCACGACAGTTAAAAAAATGCTGTTTTTTATAATCGTTAACATGAAGTTAAAGTACATCATTCTAGTACACTCCATAAAGTGTTAAAAAAGCAACTTTTTTTTAACACTTTAAAGCTTTTTTCACACTTTAAATTAGTGTTTTGTTTTAAAGCCTACTACAATAACACTAAAAATTAATTTATGCAATGTAACAGTAAGCGCAACATCAACTGAACCAAACGGTCAAGTTACCTTTAATTTTGTCAATATTTTTAGTTAAGTGTCACTAGGTTTAAATATAAATTTATGCAATGTATCAGTACCTAAAGGCGAGATAAGCTGAACCAAAGGGTCAAGTTACCCTTGATTCCGTCATTATTTCTTTTAGTTCATGTGTCACTAGTTTTAAAATTTGACAGCAAATACATTCAATAGAAATTATTAAAAATTAATATTTATAATGAATTTGTATGACTAAAAAATTAAAAGGAATTTATACTGTCCTAGAAATATTTCTACAGAAGTAAGTACATACAATTTTCTAAAATTAAATAATAAATGCATAGTTATGAAGAGAATAATTGTCTCTTAAAAAATAAGGAGGCTATGATTTGTAGTTGCAATATAATGGCTGTGCTGCAAAAATTAAAGTTAATAAGTTTAGATAAATAAAACATGTATAAAATGGTATTTTGGGAAATTTTTATACGGTCGTGGAAAAATTATAGTATGTTACACATTCATAAAGTGTCTTTATTTTACTCATGAGCTCGCCTAACGGCTCGTGCTCTCAAACTTTCCATTCGTAAAAAAAAGTATCACTTTATGCACTTGTTACATAAATTACTATTATTAGAAGGTGGTCATTTTGCTTAATTACTTTAACATCGAAATTGCTCAGAAAAGTCACTGGTATACATTTAGTTCTCGTTAATAATGGCTGTGGTATAAACTGAGACTAAAATTTAAAAAGTAATTTTAAACCTAAGAATATATAATTAGTAACGTAAGTATTAACATATCAAATATATCTGGCAAAAATTGATTCATTTCGGTTTTGGATTTTTCTTCTACTGGCAAGAGCATTAGCGTAACCAGTTATTCAATCTGGTGGTGACCTGGAGGGGGGAGAAGGGGCACTAAATTAAAAAAATTGTACTTACATGGTATCGTTCAGTATTACCAGAACAAAAACCTGCAAGCAACACCTTGAGGTGCCCGGGTCGGCCCTTATAGTACATTTTTCCTGTATGGCGCCCAGCAACACTTGTTGCCCACAGTAGTGTCGCCGATGGGGCAAGAGGGATAAAAGTTAAATGTTATTTACTCTGCAAATATCAGTGTATCGTTTTTGGACAATCATAAACTCTAATTTAATAGGAAAGTGACCAAATATGGAATAGTATCCCTATGGAATACCGGCATTTTTCTTAAACGGAAACTCACACACGCAATTAGACGGGTTTGTCTCTTTTTTTTATGTCCATTTCGCGAGTAGAAGAGGTAACATGCCAGTAGTGCAAGCCCTTTCGTCGCTGTAGCAACGTTTTGTTTTATCGCTTTCTCATAACTTTTTAAGGTATTTTAAAAATACTTATTTTTTGTACAAAAAGTGCTCGAAATACTGTTTTTATAACTGAGCAAGATCACGTCAAGTGGACCCCCTATTTTCCACTTGATCATAAAAATAAAGTCTATATATTTTTTCATAAGTAGTTACCATGCAAAATTGATCCCCCAAACAATTTTTGAAAATTTTAATTTTAACAACAATTTTTTTACAATGAAAATTTTAGGTACTTTTAATTAAAAAATAGATTTTAAATCAACCGTTAAAGATAAATTAGTGAAATTTTCAGGATTTATAGTCAAATATTTATATTTTAGTAAAATATTTATAACTAAAAATTATTCGTTAATTATCATATTGTTAATTAATTTTTAAGTTAACAAATGAAGATTTTACTGATATCTCGGTAAAAATATGAACTATTAGAGATAGTTCAGATGTTCTGTTGAAGGTTTTAATGGTATTTGATTTTATTTCTTTCTTAAATAAAAAAAATAGTTTAATGGACAGATCATAGTACCCAAATATGAACTATTCCATAATTGGGTTTTTTGATCATATAAAAACCTTCTGATAGAGCAAGAAAAGAATCAGAAGACAAGAATCAAGTCAAAAAGGGCTGTTCTTCTCATAAAAGAACCTTCGCTTACAGAGAGGCTTCTTTCTCTCGCTCATCGTCGGCCTGTGGGGGATTTATAGCTTTTTCATAGGTACTTCTATGGCTTCTGCTCTGGAAATTGTCCAGTATGGTTTCTCCATTTACGGCGGTTTCCAATAGAGAAACTCGTGGTGCCGCACGTATGCATCCCTAACGGTCCAACTGCACAGGCCCTGAACTGCCCACTTTGTTCGTTCTTTTTATCCCTAATGTATCTAGATTGTGAAATCTGCTGCCCGCGGAGGTATTTCCTTCCCCCTCGTATTTAAGTCCCGTGTCAACCTCGCTTAAGACACCTACAGCGTTGGTGTGGGCTCTGAGCACAAATTATTTTTGTTGCTTTCTATCATCAATTTTAGGCGTTGTACCAATTATAACCACGGTAATAATTAGTAACAACTTTGACGTGTAATACATTGTTTAAACGTCAACATAACCGATTGGTAAATATACCGTTTTAGAATTGGTTCTTCGCCTAAAATTGATATATGTTATAACAAAGTTTTCAAAGAGTTTCTTGTTAAATAAGTTTAACTTTTATTGGTGTTTATAGTATTTCATATTTGAGTAACTATTCCATATTTAGCTACTTTTATCAGTTTTCAGTTAAAAATTTTCTTTTTTTTTTAATTAAAATTGATCAATGTAACTTAATTTTTTACAAAATAAAGGACAAATATATGATTGTTAATAATTACTACAAAAAGTTTTTATTTAAAATGTTTATGCAAATTATGTGTAAAAAACAAAATGAGATTTCTATATTTGGTCACTTTCTTCTATTGTAAAAATTTGTCACAAAATTATTTACACCCTGAATATTTAAACTGATATCAAATATTAAAGAAATTGCATAAACTAGAATGAATTTGTCTAGTAATTTTTTATAATTAAATATGTTTCTTTATAAATTTTGGTAATATACAACGACTGGTTAGGAAACCTATTAGGGAATGTCCATAAATTATGTGACGTGTTTTTTTCTCAATTATTGAGCCCTCCTGGTGAGAATTGCTTCAACCCTCTCCGCTATTTCCATCCCCCAATCTCACGTGATACTCTATATGTAAAAGGCACCACTTTTTAAACCAAAACATTGATTTTGTCTTTGAAATAATTTTGAAGAGCAAAAAAAGACCTCCACCCAGATAATGACACATTTTTTTCTGGGAAACCTGTCCAAATTTTGTTACATTTTTTCTGTTTCTAGCGAAAGAACGGAGAGATTAATGCCTATGTGTAAAAAGTGTAAAGTATTTTAAGATTTTTGGGTTACTTATATTACTTCATTAGGTGTTTAAGTTGACATTTAAAAATGTAAAGATTTTTAGCGAAATAGGTTTTATATCTGTTTTTTGAACAAAAAATAGCTAAAATTTACATGATCAAAATAAAGATAAATTTTATAGTTTATGTTAATGCAGATCATTAAACCTGTTAATTGACGTAAAAACTTTTGAAGACCAACGTAAAAAAATCTGTTGAATTTATGTAGAAAAAATATATATGACACACATCGCTTATTCGAAGAAAAAGTGTCACAACTAAAAAAACAACTTTGTTCTGGAAAAACAAAAATTATTTTTTAGATTATAAATTAGCTGTTAGTTTTAAACGATTAATTTAAACATTTGTAAATTATAAAGAAATAAAATTGTTTTTAATTGTGTAAGTAGATAAGTAAAAAAGTTTGCAGTGAATTTAAGAGAGCGTCAAGAATGTCAAAAACACAAAAGACTGCAACAAAAAGGACCAAAAAATAAAATGATGGTAAAATTAGCTAGGTTAATTTCGACCGAAGGTGACAAATTCAAATTTCCCGCTTAGCCGAAATACAAGATTTGACGATTTTGACAGATGAAAATAAATTGCATTTGTTTGGCCGCTTTGTGCAATTGTTTTCTACGTGGTTTTCTAGCTTTTTAGTTTCTTTTTTAGAGAAAAGAGTTTTTAATAGACATAATTAAGTGTATTCATTACCTAATTAGTGTGTGTTGTGTGATTAATTGTTGATGGCAAGTCGAGAAGGCGAGTTATTCAAGTAGACTGTTAGGAGCTGTAAACATGTTGTTTAAAACCTTTTAAGTTTGTAGTTACTTAAAAAAATAATATGAAATAAGGGAGTTGCCTTATTAAAAGTTTTAAAGACGTGTTAATAAAAAATATTATATATATATCTATATATATATATATATATATATATATATATATATATATATATATATATATATATATATATATATATATATATATATATTTAATAGTTTTTTGACATTTAATTCTTTTAAAATATTTCTCCCTATGTTTTGGATCTGAAAATTAAGTGCGTAAGTGTCCTTTGAATACTTACTATTTTAAAGTGTTTTCTTTTGATTTACTATATTTTTATTAATTTTATTACATACCTTTAATTTTTTATGGTTTATTGTTACTGTATTAAAATTTATATTATGTAATTTTTTAATAATAAAGTTTTCCTGTTTTTTTTCTATTTTTTTTCGATTACAAAATTCTAAATATGTTATTTAAATTTTGGGACATTCAACTTATAAAACTTGCAATACTTGGTTCCGTCACACTATGCGGAAACACAATTTTCACTTTATTTTCAAAACTAAACAAAAAGAGCCTCCTAAATAATACATTTTACGAAAAAAAACTGCGGGTTTTCCTTTTTTTGTATTAAAAAAATAAGTTTAAAAGTCGCAAAATTCATACAGTGTTGCCATACAGGTATATTAGTCCTAAAAGAAATGAAAGATAGGTACTTATTTAATAATAAATGCCATTATCCTAAACGCATTTTTTTATCATAACTTATTAATGATGGATGCCATCACAGTATCTGCAACACGTGGCCCAATAACGACCAATTGCCCACTTTCGTGTCTTTTTGTTATTTTTTGCAAATAACTTATTAATGATGGATGCCATCATCATAAACGCATTTTTTGGCATAATTTATTAATGATGGATGCCATTATCCTAAACGCATTTTTCATCATAACTTATTAATGACGAATGCAATCACATTATCTGCGGAAGGCAGTAAGAATAATAGTGGGTCAACTGACAGGTCATTGCAGACTGAATAAACACATGGAAACTATGGGCCTGGCAGAAGAAAACCTATGTAGGTTCTGCCAGGAGGAGGAAGAAACCGCAGAACACGTATGGTGCTACTGCGAAGCCCTTTGTCGTCTGCGGTTTGCAAGGCTGGGTGAAGAAAAACCTAAAGCGGCAAGATATACCAAGGGGCCAGTTTCAAGCTTGTGGAGTCTGATTAAACAGACCGGCTTGGATAGCGTGCTCTAACCTATGGACGGAGGACACACAATAAACCTGAGCAGGTTGCAGTGTTATAGGATATGCAATCCACCTCCTAATCTAATCTAATCTAATCTATTATCTGCAACATATGGCCCAACAACGGCCACTTGCCCACTTTTGTGTCTTTTTGATACCTTTTTGCCAATGCCTTGCCATTAAAGAGTGTTGGCAATGCCAGTAAATTAAATGTACATGGCCGGCAAAAAATATTATATGGGTTTTCTAACGAAATCTGTATTAGAAAAATAGCCAATGAAAAAATAAATTTATCAATATCGCATGAAAATGTCGCCCATAATGAAAGAGTCACGCTATAATACTATTGAATATAAATGATACAGTGGATGACTAAAGACATAAACACGAATCTTTCAATGGGTTTCAGTAGATGCCGGTAGTACGGTACGTTTCGTCATGTCGTGCGGAGATCGCATCTTTTAGGTACTCATGTTGTTACTAACTACTTTAAAACGCAACGAAAAGGAAAATAAAACATCATAAAAGATTTTGTTCGTGTATGAACTTCACGTACGCTACATGTTTGTTGAAAATTATAAAATGTTCTGTGATTGCATCTGGTTTCGCGGGAATTATTACATTTTTACGAAATGCAATCCATTAAATGACTCTCCCTCAATTTATTTTTATTTTACTTGATTTAATACAGTGACAAACATTACCTTAACGGTTGGCATTTTTAACCGACTTCAAAAACGAGAAGGTTCTTAATTCGCCTGTATGTTTTTTTGTATGTTGCGAGATTACTACTAGGTATACCTATTTTTCTCTGCTGTCCGTTGTTCGTGTGGCAAAGCTGCCTCTGAGTAGGGAATATGCTGGATAATAAAGGGGCGCATTAAGCAGCGGGACTCCGTGCTCTATAGAATTTTACATCTTGCTTTCTATCGTAGATTTCTACTCCAGAAGTCGATAATTGCACTTTTTGGTACTCTGTGTCACAATAGACTTAACATCGGCAATGTTCGTAAAATGTCTATATGTGTACTAATACTTCTCTGTTTAACTGTGCAACAGGGCCGAATCAACTGTTTGAGGCGCCCTAGGCTAGAATTCCCGGAGCGCCTATTTTCCACCAAAAAATTTTTGAAGAGCAAAAAAAAAAGGTCCCTTTCTCCGTAGCGCCTATTTTGACTGCTAGGCTAGGCGCCTTACTTTACCACCCGAAATAAAACTTGATGACCAAAAATTCATTCCATATGGTGCTTATTTACAGTCACCAAAAATCCCCACGGCCTACACTTTTTAAAAACTCCCCTGTCTAGCGCCCATTACTCCCCTGTCTGGCGCCTATTTTTTCATGGCGCCCTAGTCTGTAGCCTAGTCAGCCTAATGGTTAATACGGCACTGCTGTGCAAGATGAAAAAGGACGAACATACAGTTATTGCGAATTAGATTAACGGAATATTATTATTAAGCAATTGAGTTTTTAATTATTGTTGGAACAAAAAAATTTAGTTTTTTAAGCGATTTTTATTTAATTTTATTCTTTTACTTTTGAAGTCAACTTTGTCCTATGGCATTAGCAGTTATTATTACTATAACTTTACCTTTTTTTAATAAATAGCTGTCAATGTTCCTTACTTTGAATAAATATATAACCAATTTACATATCTAAACTAAAAAATTCAATAACAAACTAGCTTTATACAATTGTGAATCTTTGCAAAAATCAAGGCCACATTGGTTGGAAAGTAAACACATGGCTAGAACTAAAATTATATTTTTCCATCATTGTAAAAACAATAAAATAAATCTTTGTATTATAAAAACACAAAAACAACCAAATAAATATATAAATCATAGCAAACTAACGAACACTCAAAATTTATTTTAGGGTTATGAACGACTTTTTAAAATTTTGGTAGAATTCGACGATTTCGCTTATAGGCGACCAATTTGATCGACTTCAAGTAGTGATCGGATAATTTAAATTAAAAATAATCAATAATTCGATTATTAAAATAATCGGTATAATCCGATTATGCAAATTTCATTTGAATTTCAAAAAATAACCTGATTCCACAAATAATTTGAATTACGAAATAATTCGAATTACGAAAAATAACCTGATTCCACAGATAATTTGAATTACGAAATAATTTGAATTACGGAAAATAACCTGATTCCACAGATAATTTGAATTACGAAATAATTGGAATTACAAAAAATAACCTGATTACTGAGATAATCGGAAACGAAATATAACCTGATGATTAGACAGATAATTTGAATTACGAAAAATAACCTGATTCCACAGATGAACGGGTGAGGACCTTTATTTTTTTTTTTGCTCTTTAACTTTTTTCGTATGAAAACGGAAAAGGTAATACGATTATTATTAATTCGAATTATAATTCGATTATTGAATTCATTCATAACCTGATAATCCGATTATTGAAATAATGCGATTATGCCCATCACTAACTTCAATCGTGTTTTCTTGAACACAGAGTGCGAGTGAGGTAAAATGCAGTCGATTTGTGGAATACTACAGTACACGGAGTCTCGCTGCAGAATCGACAATCCTGGGGCAAAATTAACCTTTTCACCCAACTTAAAGAGGTAGTGGTAGTGTTTTTTAGACTACAGTAAAAAACACAAGCACTTGTAATTTGATTGGTTGAAAGCGGTACAGACGGTCATGCAAAACCATTTCATTCAGTGGACCGACTTCAAAACAATAACAAAACTCACTAAAAAGTAAAAAATAATATAAATAAATAATAGTTTAAAAAACTAAAAAAACACGCTTTTATATGCAACCGAACTAAAAATTAGAAAATAATTTTTCATTACAAAGAGTTTGTCACTTCAGAGTAAAAAGCGTGGGGTGCATTTTACTATTTTTTCATAACTTTTCCCTCATAGATATTTGCAAATAGAATAATTTTAACATTTAATATATTAAGCACCCCACGCTTTTATTCTGAAGTGACAAACTCTTTGTAATGAAAAATTATTTTCTAATTTTTAGTTCGGTTGCATATAAAAGCGTGTTTTTTAGTTTTTTTAAACTATTATTTATTTTTCATTTTTTAGTTCGATATATCAATTATTTTTTTAAAAATAAATGCTCCAGTTTATTCACTAAAAATTCCTTCGCCATTTTGTCAAGAGACATAGAGGATCTGTAAAGGGGTTTATTTATCCTGGCGGTCCTAATCAGGATAACGGGATACTGTTTTTAAATTATTGCATTGTCATCGGTCCTTGATACGTGTGCAAAGTTTCAAAGAAATTGAATCGTTGCATAGATAGATAGATTAGGCTCAAAGATTCCGTTACGATAGATAGATAGTTACAACCCAAGCTAATAAAAGCGTGTTAAAGGCAATCACATACATATGTGCTAAACTACTTAGTGTTGATAACTTCTATTTTTTTTTCTTTTTTTTAATTATTTTTTTTTAGTGAGTTTTATTATTAGTTGCTTTCCTTTGTCACTTATCTCAGCTCTGCAAAGCAAAATCTTAGCTGAGCTAACAAATAGAAGAGGTTTAAAAGGAACCATTTTTTAATATAATTCTATACTTCACCAAATTCTCAACATCTCTTATAACAATAGACTTAAAAAAAATGTAAACAAGTCTAAAAACGAACACCCTTTAAAGTATTTCTGAACCTCAAAATGGACAGAAATACGTCTGACGTACGTGACCTTCAATAACGTAGCAAAAATCTTCTTTAAAGTAAGATATCCGGCATACTTAGCCGCGGCAAGGGGGCGGTATCATTCCTGGCTGAGCTGAGTTTCTATTTTAAAAGAACCATCATCTAAGCAGCCGACTTAAAATTAGCTAAGATTTGATGTAAAAGGAAAGCAACTATTGTTTTGAAGTCGGTTCAATTTTTGTTAACTGTTTATAGTGCTGATGCTTAAGTTAGTTGTTTATTTGATTTTTATACTACTAATCGTAAGTAAATAAATACCCTATTAGATACGACTACTATGGCTGGTTACTTTAAAATACAGGGTCTCCAAATTAATGAATAACCTCGGGTCACAATGAAGACGGCGACACGTGTTTCATCCTCATTAGGAATGGTCACATCCGCTATACTTCGCTGAAACCCCGACAATGCATTAGCCCCTTCCAATTTAATCTTTGTCAGAACAAGGGGCCATATGGAGGGATATCAAATTTAAAAAAAAAAAAAACAAAAAAACGATATATCGATATATCGATATCGATAAATATTGTTTTGGCTAATATCAATTATCAGATATATCGGAAAGCTATATATTGATATTTAAGAGAGAAAAAATATCAATATATTTTTTTATATTCCTTTTTTTTTCTCTTAATAGGTAGTAGGGAAACAAATACGACTTATAGTAAAAATTAGCTTAACACTTGAGCAGTACAACATTTCTCACAGTTTTAAAAATGTAAGCGAAAAACGTGATTTATGTTTTCTCATTTATCACAAATATCAAAAATATTCGATATTGATATATCGAGAAGTTAACTATCGATAAAGATTATCGATCTTTGAGTTTCTATATATCGATATTTGAAAATAATCGATATATCGTTGCCATTCCTAGCCATATAAATACTGAAGCATATCAAGCATATTCTTATTGCTTATACTTACAAAATTGGAAGTAAATGCTTTACGAAATATAAATAAAATTGTAAGCAAATGCTCATGAAGGATTTACTTGAAGCGTATTAATAAGTATTTACTTATAGAAAAGTAATGCTATTTAGTAGCATCAGAGCTGTCACTGTTAGAGGTTTCACGCCTTCTTTTTTCACACAGTTGTTTGTATAAAAAGAAATGACTAAAATAATAAATCTCCGAAATGTATAATAATACAAAAAGCAACGGCGTACACCGCGAACGAGTGAATAGAAAAGTATGTTCCGATTTGAAGAGAAAAATGTTGAGTGATCAGAACCACATAGGCGGTATTGCAAGAAACACTTTCTACATAGATCTTAATAAATTAAAGTCATAACTCGATAGTATTATTTTGTCTAATGGTTGGTATAGAATCATTTCATTATATGCTTTAAAAAAACCTTTCCTGAAATACCGCCCATGTAGGACCAAATTATTCGAAATAAAATGCTTTGTTGTTGGATATGCTAACAAGTCCCCCTCGTTCCATTAAAAAAGGATTTATAACCATAACTATTTTGTAAACTTTGATCCGCCGTAAAAAGTCCTAAATTAATTCATTTAAATTTAAACAATTAATTTAATTTTTTCATGGCCACTTGACTTAAAATAATTTGTTTTAGCTTAATTATGGCATTCTCTAGACTAAAATTTAAAAAAATGACCGCAGATGTGTCAAAAAGTGACATATAAAGTGTCATTGTATTCCGAATGTCATATTATATCGAAATTAGATAAAATATACCGGTGGTACCACTTAAAATTTTAAACTAGCAGTCATTTCCGGTTAAACCGAAAATAGTAAAAAAAAGCGAATACATTTACCAGTCTATAATTACTTCAAATAACGGCATACCATTTTTATTTGTCTTAAAAGGTAAATAAGTTATTGAAGGGAAAGGAACCCGTTTTTATAAAGCATTTGCTTGAAGGTAAAGATGGGTCCAAATTTAATTCATTCTGAAAGCGATGCCGCCAAGTACACAAAAAATGATAAAGTAAAGAAACCCTTTTGTGAACAATGATTTATTGCAGCAAAAAATATTTAACCCGACTAGTTTCTAGTACCACGCCACGTGCCACCGGTTTTATAGTAGGTAGAGACGAAATAAGAGAATGTTTTGTAAGTAAGTGATACGTGTTTTAGCAATGTATTTTTATTATTTATCTAAAAATATGTAATCAGGCTCTGTCCGAGGCAATGTGCATTCGAAAATGTTTGTTTACTTTATCATTTTTTGTGTACTTGGAGGCATCGCTTTCAGAATGAATTAAATATGGGCCCATCTATATAAGGTAATCATTAATCATATTGAATTAACCAGTTGCTTTAACTTCTACCTAATGCTTATAAGTTTTTAAATACCTATTTTTATTCATATAGCGAAAAAGGTTGACATTTAGAGAGTCAGCGACATAGTTTTTTATAACAATGCATTTTTGTTGAAAATGGCCCTTCATAAATTAGGAAAAATAGTAGGTACTGCCGAAATGGTACTACAATTCTGTATATTTTTAATTTGGTATTTTTTAATTTATTGCATGATAATTATGTCAGACAGAAATTCTGGCTAATGTAAACAATAAAAAAATTCTATCGGACATAAATTGATGATCACAACCACTTGACGATGGCTAAGTACATTACGTGTGAAAGCAAAAAACCGAAAATAGAATAGAATAAATTTTTGACCGTTTACATTAGCCAGAATTTCTGTCTGACATAAATTATCATGCAATAAATTGGTGTATTCCTTTTAACTTGTAGAACCGTTCTTTAAAACCGATCAAAACAGTTTTTAAAAGGAACGTCAAAAAACAGTGGGATTTTCCCGTTAACATGACATTTATAAGATTTAACAGATTTGTTGTTCTTTGTTTAGATTCTGTTTTAGTCATCCGTGGTTTATATTAATTATTAATTCGGGTTAAATAATTAACCACAATAAATTTAATAAAGACATTTTTAAATATAACCAAGTATATTTTCTATTTGCCTTTTGGCATATGTCATTAGAGTCAGAACACTTCGTGCACCTCTTTCGTTGATGATGCATGAGAGGTGAGGGGAGAGATAATAGAACGGTTCTGCAGAACAATTCCATTATAAAAGGAACACTTACGTGTTCAGGGTCCTAATTCTCGAGCATAAGAGAACGGACTCGATCACATTGCCAAAATGATCGTTTACTTCCCGGGCTGTTTTCCACAGTCGCGTGATGGGAGCAATCGTTTGCGTTCAAGAATACCTATTTAAAGCCTAGTTCATAAGCTTGCGAATCGTGTTCTGATTTGTCAATTTGTAACGAAACATTCGAAAGTCGTTACAAATTGACCAATCAGAACAAGTTTTGCAATTCGCAAGCTTATGAACTAAGCTTAAGCTTTTGAGAGAATGCCGCCCACTTTTCTTATGAGAACGCTGTTCCCCAGTTTCAAGAATAAGGACCCTGGGCGGTTCTAAAGCATCAAAGGAATACACCAAATGTCAGATGTAAACCTACCATAAAAGCGTAAAATAAGGGCTGTAAGGCAAGTTTTTCTGGTCAAAAAGGCCTTTAATTTTGGTTTGACCAAACAGAATTTAGCAAACTGCAATGTTATAAATTCAAATCTGCGTTAATTATTTTCACAATAAATGGAAATATTAGTTTGTTGTGTCTGTTTTTTAATTTATTTCAATTTGAATCTGGATATAATTTCCACAGTCTCAGTGTCGTAGGTATGTATAATGGAAATTATATCTACTATTTTTCAGATTTAATTGGTCATATTTCAAAAACTATTAAAGAAAGGTATATCAAATGTGGTATTTTTGTAAAGCTTTTAAAATACCTTGTAATAGTGATCTAATATACAGGGTGTTTTTGATTGATATAAATGAAAACCCTGTACAACAAAACAATAGATTTTTGTAATAAAACACCCTGTATATTAGTATATTAGGTTAACATTAAAATTATATCTAAAAAAACTAATTAGGTTTATTATTTATGGCTATTTATAATTATAAATAAAATAATTCATTTTAAACTCCGTAAATTACGCCAACTAAAGCAAAAACCTATTTAAATGTAATTTATTATAAATAATTTAAAAAATAGTGGTCAAAAACCCGTTTCCTTCGTTATCTGACCACATACCGAAAATTTATTTATATTCATGCAATCATGCAATAGCAAAAAGTACCGAAAATTTAGAATTAGACCAAGCTAAATCTGCCAGAAACCAAAAGTTACTAAATACAGGGTGTAATTTAATTGATGGCCAAAATACAGAGTATGATTCTTTAGCTTATTTCAGAAAGAAAAGTTTATATAAACATAAGTCCTAAACCTCTTAACTTTTGAGATACAGAGGTTAAAATTTAAAAAAAAATCAATTTTTTAAATATTCTAACTATTATTTACCCAATTTTGTTTTAGTTTGGCAATATTATTAAAAATTCGGATTAAGCGACCCCAAAAGCATAAAAGTACCACGTTTGTGATCTATTTTCAATGAATTTTGATAATTTATTTGACCTTGACCATAAACTGATTCGGTAAAACTGACTCCGATTTCGGATTCAGCGACTCCAAAAACATGAAGATGCCACGTTTATGGTCTATTTTCGATGAATTTTGATGATTTGATCTTGAAATAGACCACCAACTTTCTATTTTTGTGGGGCAGTGTTATTAAATTACATATCGTCACCTTAATTTTAAAACCACCTAACTTCGGTTTTAATAAAAACTGTAAGGCCATCTTTAGCTTTATTTATAAGGCTAAAGCTGGCATTACAGTTTTTAATAAAACTGGAGTTAGGTGGTTATACAATTAAGGTGACGATATGCAAACTAGTCGCAACAATGTTATTTCATTTCTCTAGAATTTATGTCTTGGCAACTTGAAACCCAAATAATATCAAGAACCGTTTGGAATTCGAAAAAAATGACTGGAGTCATTTTTTCTTAAAATTAGTCATAGAATTTATATTTTATGCTTTATTTGTTTTCTGGGAGATTAAATTTAAATAAAGTATTATTTGGCTTTCCTCCAGAATAAAATTTAAAAATTTATTATTTAACATTTATAACAATTAAAACTTTTATACATATAAAGAACTATTCTGCTCTTACATAATATAATAAAAGTTATAATTACTTTGAAAGAAATAAAATAATAAAATATTAAATATTAAGTTACTTACAATACAAAGGTTTCAATCTATAAACAAAGATTCATTAGCACTCGGTTGAAATTATTTTAATCCAATAAAATAAAATCTCAACAAGACGCGCCAGATGGGAACTGGGCCAATGGTTGCGTCTCAAAAATGTTGTAAATAGTTTCAGGGGCGGTCCTATCGACTTTCAGAGGGAGGTCCTTTCATTCACTTTTTATATTTTTCATTCTTTAAATCCTCCTTTCCACGATTAAAAAAAAATGTCCTCACTTTCCAATTCCATCATCACCCTCGGACCAGCGGACCAACCCTGGGGGGACATATTATCATTTAATGCCCAAAATTCCCATTAGATATGTATGAAATACAAAGGATGTGGCATCAAGGGGGGCCATGGCCCCATGGCCCCCTTATGACCGCCCCTGAATAGTTTACCATAAATGTGGTAAACAGTTTACCTAAAAACTTACTGATAAACTTATTAGAATGAGAGTGCTAATGAACCTTTATTTATAGATTGAAACCTTTGTATTGTAAGTAACTTAATATTTAATAATTCATTATTTTATTTCTTTCAAAGTAATCATAGCTTTTATTAAATTGTGTAAAAGCAGAATAGTTCTTCATAATGTATAAAAGTTTTTATTTTTAAAATGTTAAATATTAAATTTTTAATTTTATTCTGGAGAAAAGCCAAATAATATTTTGTTTAAATAGAAGTTATATCCGAAGAATCTCGTTTATCTCGTCGGCTACTCTGTATGTGCTATAAGACAGTTTAAAGTTTAAAAAATGTCCGTCGGACAACCAGTCTCTTGAAAAATCAGTCACTGGGATAACTGAACTCTTGTTCGTAGGACAATTTGTCCTTGAGGATATGGTTATAGGGCTTAATGATTGGCAAGTTAGTTAGCTTTGTTGGTAGCGACCCTGCTTTTTAATCCTTTGTTTTGGATTCAACTTTTGTGTACATGAGACATATCTAATGTGGATTTTTATGGTCTTATCGTTGAAACTGGTTAAAGTGCTCTGGTTATTGCAGATAACAATTAAGGAAGTAATGACCTATTATTTAAAATAAATAAATATTACAAAAAAAAGTTCATAAAAATATGAATATTTTAAAACTGTGACAAAAAAGCCCAAATACAGTGGCTTTAACAAAATATTTTGTTTTAAATGCCTGCAAGAACCGCAGGCCGCAAAATTAAGAGCAGATTTTAACTTTTCACGCCTTAAAAACCCTTCAAGCCAAATATTGTGGCATTTTACTTAAAACTAAAATCAGATTGAACTTTTGACACCCAGTCAGTGCCGTATTAACCATTAGGCTGACTAGGCTACAGCCTAGGGCGCCATGAAAAAATAGGCGCCAGACAGGGGAGTAGTAGACGCTAGACAGGGAAGTTTTTAAATAAGTTTAGGTCGGGTGGGGATTTTGGTGACTAATTTCTCTGTAAATAAGGTACTTTGGAATGAAATAGGCGCGAAAACGAGGAAATGACCTTTCTTTTTGGTCATCAAATTTTATTTTAAGTGGTGAAGTAAGGCGCCTGGCACTCAAAATAGGCGCTACGGAGAAAAGGACCTTTTCCTTTTCTTTTTTTTTCTGCTCTTCAAAATTTTTTGGTGGAAAATAGGCGCTCCGGAAATTCTAGCCTAGGGCGCCTCAAACAGTTAATACGGCCCTGCACCCAGTACTTTCGAATTATTTTACTTTTGGACAAAAGTAAGTTGAGTTAGATCTTCATATTTTAGCCCGAGGAATTTTAGCTTTCTTTCCGCAACTTTGAGAGACACTCCGTATTATTTTGTTTTACTATATTATTACTATGTTAAGTTGTCTTCATAGTCTCATAAACATTCTTTATTTTTTCTGTTAAGTACAGAGCACGTACATAATAGGCAATTAGTACCTTTATAATTTTCTACATAATAATATATAATTTAGTTGTGACATGTATATTGGCGATAATATAATGTTGCTAGCAAAACGTTGTTATAACAAGACACTTTTAAATTTAATGAGTGTTAGTCGGAGTTGATTTAACTAAAAGAAAGATGCAGCGAATATTAATCCAGGTATATTTGGTTTTATCTGCGGAAAAATTCCCAGTGAGCTGAATTTTGGTATAGACCTTTATTATGGCCTTTTAATAAAGACGTGAAAAATCGACATTGATATCAAGCCGACTTAAAAAGTTATAAAGGTCAAAAGGTCACGAAAATCAGTTTTTGCTAATATCTCGCGACCTATAGCTAGAAAGTCAATAACGCTTATTATAAAAATTAATTATCATACCATTATCTACAAAAAATGTCTCTTGTATTTTTCTGTAAAATTAACTTTTTTGGAGTACAGCGCTGAGAAAGTGGGTAGAATGCATTCCCATATATACATAAATATGTAGGTATAGTATACCGTACTAAGGTCTAAACTCTATTGCATTATTTTTTTATCTTATTGACATCCCACGAAGGCATATGTCTAAATACCAGTGTACCGTGGATGTCGGGTTATTAGATGTTTAACCTATCGTTCCCCTGTTCCGTCAACGTTGTCCAAGCACTGAAACATGCAGTTATGCATTTCACAGCACCTTTTAGACAACGCGGTAGTGCCACCACGGTCGTTATTTTTAAATAACTACTACCTATATATGTCTCCCCCGCTGGGAATCGAGACCGACAACCTCTGGCTTCGAAGATCAAAGCTCTGTCCACTGCGCCACGGGGGAGACATGTATATATATTATTATTATTTATATTATGCTTTATTTGTTTTCTGAAACATAATGTTATATTCTGGAGAAAAGCCAAATAGTATTTTGTCTAAATGTAATCTCCCAGAAAACAAATAAAGCATAAAATACTTTATTATATGGCTAAACATTTTTACTATTCTTTTTACTTGGTTAAGATACCTAATAGTCTTGTAACTCTAGACTGTCCATCAAACATTTCATTTTTAATAAAAAGATTTTTCAGATTTTTAGCAGTAAGTTCTTTGGTAAACTGTTTACCACATTTTTGGTGAACTAAATATTTACCACATTTTGGAGACGCAACCATTGACCCAGTTCCCGTCTGGCGTCTTGTTAAGATTTTATTTTATTGGATTAAAATAATTTCAACCAAGAGCTAATAAACCTTTGTTTAGAATTTGAAACCTTTGTATCGTAAGTAACTTAATATTAACTATTTTACCCAAGTTCTTTATATATGAGAAACTTTTTTTTATTAACGAAAAAAGTTATTTTTTATAAAAAAGTTCTGCATGGTCAAAAACCTAAAATGCGATCCTTAGATATTCATTTTTTTAGTAGTATACCTAAAAAATCTGAATTTTGTTCAAGAGAAAAGTACTCTTATTTTTGAAAATACCAAAAAATATTATGAGGGAAAAATGTTTAGAATTAAAAATAACTCTTAAATATGCAAGCTCGTTAATTTACAAGAAAAAAGGCTTTATTTAATTTTTTATGCGATAACGAGCGTGTCTGTGACTTTTCACTGTTTTGGCAGTTCTTAAGGTTTCTTTAGATATAATATTTCAAAATAAGTATTTACAAATCTGCAAATTTAAATTTTTATCGTTTTATCATAAAAAAAATTAAAAATCTTCTTTCTTGAAAATGAATGAGTTTACATACATATTTAAGAGTCATTTTTATTTCTAAACATTTTTGCTTTATAATAATTTTCGATATTTTTAAAAATAAGGGTACTTTTCTTTTGAACAAAATTCATGTTTTTTTAGATACCTCGTATACTACTAAAAAAATTAATATCGAATGTGCAAGTTTTTAAATGATTTCATGCAAAATGTAACCACAGTTAAGAAAATCAATTTGTCTATGCAATTTATAATGGCTGTAGCTAGGAGAAGGTGTATTTTAAGATACATATTTATACGAAAAAAATATGTTATTTTGACTTTAAAAATATGTTTTCAAAATACTTGTAGTGAAATTTTAAACACCCTATAAGATGCAATAATGAGAAAACAAAAATGTCCTTTCGATTCTGTATTCGACATCCAACCAACACAGCACCTAGAGACACTAATGAACATTAACAACCGAGTCAATGGCTCGAGACTGAAACACGAACCTGTCAACTGGACCGAGTATTGTGGTAGCCGCCGACATGCCCTGAGGACGATTGTAGATAACTTTAAAGATATTTATAGCCGCAGAATGTTCAGAACACGCGGAAAGAACATGGTTCTACGGTACGGTATTTTCTTCATGTACCTACACGAAAATTCGCGATATCTGTCAGTTTTTGATTATTTATACAATTTGCTACGGTCGTATCTGAATTCCTTAAAAAGTCTCGTATAATTATTGTTTTTTGCGATATACAGGGTTTTTTAGTCACAACTCCAAATGATAATTGGAACCGTTCCTGGCGGGGGTGCAGCAGGTGCACTCGCACGGGGCGGCTTAAATTAGAGGGCGGCATTTCGGGAAATAAAGGCCTTATTTGCGGCATTTCGGCAAAAAGGCCTTTTCTTGTAAATTTTTGTGTGGGCATTGAAAAAATTGGGAGTTTTTTTCTCTTTAAAATTTTCAGCGGCCCAATATTACCTTTTTGCAGGGGGCCGCATTTAAAAAGTGGGGACTTTTTTTGGTATTTTTGAACCTGTGGGGGCGGCATTTCCTCTTTCTGCACGGGGTGAAACAAAACCCGAGAGCGACACTGATGATAATATCTGGAAAATATATCTGGATTACAAATCCATAGAACCTCACAAGTAATATTTTAGCGTACCCTGAAATTTTAGTACCTACCCTGACCACCAGATAACGAAAGTAGTCCAATCGACCAATAGAAACTCGACATGGGCATCGATCAATTTTCTGATTGGTCACGGACTGCTAACTTTCGCTATCTGGTGGTCAGGGTAGGTACTAAAATTTTAGGGTATGCTGAAATCTCAGTGGAGGTTCTATGGGTTTGTATTCTTTGCAAGAACTGATACCTAAACTAATGTCGTGTGGTATACTCCCCCGCCCTTATTTTTGAAATGGAAATAAAGGGAGTCACGCAGAATTTTATTTTTAATGCCCTATATAACTATTTACTTGACAACGCCTTGTTTAAACAATCGGACTAGACATTCCAGAACTTAGAACCATAAAAATTTGGCTTGAATACTGTACATGTACAAACAGCACGTTTTTAATGGGATTGGCTTGTAACTCTGTGGAGTAGAGTGGAAAATCAAAGGGTCATTTTATTTTAAAAAATAACGGTCTGAAGCTAGGTCATGTAAAAAGAAAATAGTCCTCCTGAAATAAAGAGAAAAGTTCTCAATTAGTCGAGGGAGATCGTTTTCCAAAAAATCCCGATACATTTCGCTGTTCAACTTTTCTTTAAAAAATGTGGCTCGATGACTTCATTATTAATTACTGTAACCAATTGTAACCCAACGTTTATGGAGAATATTCTCTGGAAATAGGTTTCTGGAACAGCGTGAAGTTTTTAGATTGTCCACACATGTTCGTTGTGGAAATTGTTGATTCCATCTCTTGTAAATGAAGTTTGGTCACAGAAAAAGGTTCTTGAAAGAGTATTCAAATAATTGCTTAACCATTCACAAAGACGTACTCTTTGTGAAAAATCCGTGGGAAAAAGTTGTATCGCTTGATAATAATAGGATGTAGTCCGTTTTCAATTAAAGTGTCTTTCATAGCAGTCGAGCTTGTCCGGTAAGTGCATAGGAGGCGTCCCTTAATTTTTTTATAAATATTTTAATTGATATAAAAGTTATTTAAAAAAACAATATATTTTTAATTTTTAACATCCTGTAGCTTAAAACGTAAGACGTTTAGGGACATATGTTTATATAAAGTTTTTTCATATTTTTATTGTAGAATCAGTCCTTAAAGTTTGTCGGATAAGTTGTGAAACATCATATAGTGGTATGAGAGCCCAAAAGGAGATTTCGGGATTTACTACGGCAGAATATACCGGGTGATGCATCGCCGTGCGGGGCATAGGAAATCCCATGTAATTTTTAATGGGGTCAATTATTGACCCCTCTAATTATCTTACAAAAAAATATATTGAAGTTTATTGAAGAGCATGCAAATCTACGTACAGGGTAAAAACTTTAGATTTTTCGGTTAACCCGTTTGCTAGTTAGATGCTATGTCCCGCCCGGCGATGCATCACCCGGTATACCGGAGGATACCTTGTACCCGGTTAAGTCATATCATAATCCACCAAATATGTGCTCCGTATACAGGGCCAATCATAAAAAACAATAATAAATCCATCAGAAATTGTCGAGCGCATCAGATTAAGATAGGGTAAGTTAATTACATGCCAAACAGTGTATATTTCACTAATCTGACAATTTGATAGTAACGTAAAGAAAACACAGAGCTTCAAAAAAAACGTCAGATTGGCATTTTCGAACGTGACTATTTTTTAATTTTAAAGAAAATAATTTAGGGATATCTTAAATATATAATACGATACAACCCGAACGATTTCCACAAACCGAAATAATAATAGTACTTTTTGACATATTTAAAAGTCTATAGCCGCTTCCCCCACCAATTAAGAGGTATACATTATATAACATTTTTTTCTTTTTATCATCTAAGCTTTGCAACCCAATAGGTCTCTATGACGCTCAGTAAATCCCCATTTAGCATCGTGGGCTCCCTACTATAGTTTGTTAAATAATTAGCAAAATAAACAGGAATCCAATATAAAATTAATGTGTTTTTAGGATTCCAAATAAATAAATAGCTTAAACTTAAAAATGGAAATTGCTGTTAAAATAGAAGCTTCTAAAAGGATTAGGAATATTGCAGTGCTAGAGGATTAAGCAATTTTGGAAGAAAGGGGTCAATAATAAGGTTAACGGCTCTCCTTTAATTCGAATGTCGTGTATAATTTTGCATGTTTCCAAATACTTTTTTGAAAATAATTAAAATTTTCCATTATCAACATGTAACATTGATTGCATAAAACTTGTTTCCGATAAACCGCCAAGGGAGGTCTTTTATGCAAATAGTAAAACACAAGTTTTATAGTCAACTATCTCACATACTTGTTTATTCGAGACATACTTCTCAAGCTTAAGTTAGATCTTTACTGCATTAACATGGTACTCTTTGTAAGTTATATCCCATATATCCTTTTCAAATGTGTGTTACTTTCAGAAATTGTTAATAATTTTCTTTTTCTGTTTAAAATAGCATCGATAACTGAAAAGGTATAAAATATAATTATCATTTCTTTCTGTATGAAGCCAAGAAATAGCAGATTCTTTAATTGCACTAATAATTATCATTAAGCATAAAATAACCATAGGACATCCATAATTTTTAATTGTTTTAAGAGAAACAAGAAACTATATACGGGGTGGCTTTAAAAGGTATATACACAAATTTTTGGACGGAAATATAACGATTATAATGTAATTTATCTTAGTCGAAAAATTGATTGATAGCAAGATATTATATATATATATATATATATATATATATATATATATATATATATATATATATATATATATATATATATATAATATTTTATTTATTTTTAAATATTTTATTTATTATAAAACATTTTTCTACAAAATTCGGTATTGAAAGATTTTTGAGAGTGGAGAATCGAAATATGCTAACGTTTTTGTCGTAAAATGTAGAGGGGGACCACCTTTAGTCCTTTGCTTAAATTTAAGGTGTCATAACTTTTTTGCTATATTTTAATTTTAGTATAAAATATTTATTTCCTCATATTTATTTGCAAAAAAGGTATGCATAATGCTACGAGCAACCGTTTTTGAGATATTTCAAATTAAACATTTTGTTCCATACAAAGTTTGCCGTTGCATTCATTCTCGCTTTATCTAGGCCACCTGGTAATGTCCAAAAGGTCTGTACAAAATGCTACGACAACTTCTTCAGACCAAAATAAAACTATCTAATGTAGCTTATCTTTGTCCGAAAGGTTCGTAAGGCATAGGGTGTAAAATTTTTCATTTATTTTTTACTTGGACACCTTGTATCGATCAAACGATAAACTTTTTAACTAAGGCAAATGAGGTTTAATCGTTGTATTTTGGCATAAGAAAACTGTAATACCAATTTGTAAAGACCTGTAAGAGAAACCGGGTCGCCTAAATAAAGCGTAAGGGGTCGTCCATAAGTTACGCGAAAAATTTTTGGGGAGGGGGGTCGAGTTGTAGGCTCATGCGTAAGAAATAAAATCCGTTTAATTTTGTCTCTTGCGCATGCTCTGACAGTTTGCAAACGGTTTCTAACTGCTGTAGGAACAAGCCTTTAATCTCACTGTGGGTGGAGGGGGTTTGTGCAAATCTCACGTAATTTTTATCCGGTAAAAACAGTAAAAGATTAAAATGAGACAAATTACTTTGTTTTCTATCACTATATTTATCAACATTGTGACTGCAGTTTCGAAGCTTTGCTACATTTTCAAACTGAATATTCTAAACTACTTGAAACTTGTATATATATACACGTACAATTGGTTAACACATTTTTAATAATAGTGCCTATCCTAAATTTTAAAAAACTGTAAATAGTGGGCTGCTCCTCAGGTCGGTCTGGTCATTCAATAAATTTATTGAGGGGTTTTTATTGGCTTTGTAAATTTCAATAGACTCTAAAATGTTAAGTTTTTTACTTTTCGGTGCAGTATATAAAATTTTAAGATTATCGACACTTGGGAATGAATGACCAGATGTTATAAAGTGGTTGGCAAAGTTTGAATTATTTTTATTTAGTACATATGACGATTTGTGTTCCTTAAACCTAATATTAAAATTTCTTCCTGTTTGCCCTACATATAATACAAAAATTAAACAACAATTAACACTTAATCATCTTAATAGCCTTCACCCTAAAATAAAGTTTACAATGGAAAAAGAAATCGATAACACCATAAATTTCCTTGATATATCGATTTCCAAAAAGAACAACCAATTTTCCTTTGATATATATAGAAAACCTACATTTACTGACACTACGATTTCAAACCACTCGACACACCCCAAAACACACAAACTTGCAGCATATAGAACAATGATACACAGAGCATTTTCCATCCCTTTAGAAAACCACAAACGTGAAATAGAATTAAATACAATAAGAATTATTGCGAAAAATAACGGTTTTGATTTAAGTACCATAAATTCGCTAATTAATAAAAACAAAAACAATTAGCCCTTAATCATATATACCCATATATAAAACCCAATAGCACCCCAACATACCATACCCTAACATATTTTGGACCAGTTTCAGATAAAATAGCACACATCTTAACAAAAAATAATAATTTAAAAATTGCCTTTAGGCCATCCCAAAAGTTTCTCAGTTATTTTTTAATGCTAAGGAAAAAACACTACCATTAAATAAATCTGGAGTTTATAGTTTAAATTGTGAAGAATGCAATAGTTTATATGTAGGGCAAACAGGAAGAAATTTTAATATTAGGTTTAAGGAACACAAATCGTCATATGTACTAAATAAAAATAATTCAAACTTTGCCAACCACTTTATAACATCTGGTCATTCATTCCCAAGTGTCGATAATCTTAAAATTTTATATACCGCACCGAAAAGTAAAAACTTAACATTTTAGAGTCTATTGAAATTTACAAAGCCAATAAAAACCCCTCAATAAATTTATTGAATGACCAGACCGACCTGAGGAGCAGCCCACTATTTACAGTTTTTTAAAATTTAGGATAGGCACTATTATTAAAAATGTGTTAACCAATTGTACGTGTATATATATACAAGTTTCAAGTAGTTTAGAATATTCAGTTTGAAAATGTAGCAAAGCTTCGAAACTGCAGTCACAATGTTGATAAATATAGTGATAGAAAACAAAGTAATTTGTCTCATTTTAATTTAAAATGGACTATCACAAAGTAACGGACAACTCAATCCAGTAAAAAGATACGTGATTTGGGTGGTCCCCCAGAAAAAATATGTAATTCGGTAACAATCAGAACTAACGTTTTGATTTTTTGTCTCTTCAAAATTTTTCAACGAACACAAAGTCAATTTGGGTCTTGGGAAATTATGCAAAACATCTGACGGTAAATTGTGGAACGTGATTAAATGAAATCTCACCATAGGGAGGCATGTGCCCGGTGGCCCATTTCGACACTGGATAAACATATCACATTAAAACTTTGTAATAACATGTAATTTATGATAAAATCTAAATAATTAACACATTTAAGCGATTATAATAAAGGTATACAACTTTTTCCCATTATCTATTTAGTAATACTAGACCTAGTGTTAATTAACAATAACTTTTGGTGTGTAAATGATCTAATCTTCAAATTAAAATTTTAAACAGTTATTGAGAATTATAGGCCAGTGTCAATACGCACCGCCTTTTCTGCATTGCATTGCATATTGCAAAAATGTTTTATTAATTTTATGGATTAAAATAATTTACCGAGTCGTGCGTCGTTAAGCGAAACAGAGGAAATCCCATGTAAATTTTAAGGAGGTTAAAAGATAACTTTTCGAAAAGACTAATATGACAAACCCTCGTGCCAAGTTTCAAAAAAATTTAATAAGCGAATATTGAATTATTAGAGACATTTTGCACCCCTTATTTTGCAATTCCGTTGTGGTTAACTTTATTCTGAGACTGCGCAGTAACGCAAACATGATCCGTTATCGTTATTAACCATACCGGACTCCTTTAATTACGGATGAATACCGAAGAGCTTATCGTTATTTTTATCGTTATTGGTAAACTGCGTGGTTGCCAAATTGTAAAAAATTTTAATATCGATTATTTAAGAAGGTTGAAATTTTAATACCGTATTAATTAAAATATTATTGATACATAACGAATAATTAGCAAAAAATTCATTGCAGTAAGAAAAATAAAATAGTGTAAAGAAATTAAAACGGACTTGCATTTTTAAGGATGTTTTAAATCAGTAATTAATTTACATGTTACAATCTGGCACACTTGCTTTTTTGCTTATACTGTATTGTTTACATCTACTTTAAAAAACAAAATCAAGGGAACTGTTTGCATATATTAAAAAAATTAATATATAACTTATGGAGAATAAAAGTAAATACTGATTTTTCGCAAACTTTAAAATCGGCGAACCACTAGGCAAAAATAAGGTTATGGTTAGTTTAATAACGATAACCATAAGGAGGCCAAAAATAGTCTGTTATTTTAAGAGGTGCAAAATGTCTCTATTCAATTAAATAAAATTGCAAAATTACTAAATTTTTGGTTCAGGTAAAACTAACAGGCACTTGTAAAATGAATATTGCCACTGACATGAGTAAAAGTGTCAATAACACAGTGACATCCTTATAAAGATGGGTCCAAATTTAATTCATTCTGAAAGCGATGCCGCCAAGTACACAAAAATTATAAAGTAAAGAAACCCTTTTGTGAACAATGATTTATTGCAGCAAAAAGTATTTAACCCGACGAGTTTCTAGTACCACGCCACGTGCCACCGGTTTTATAGTAGCGCAGAGGCGAAATAAGAGAATGTTTTGTAAGTAAGTGATAACGTGTTTTAGCAATGTATTTTTTATTATTTATCTAAAAATATGTAATCAGGCTCTGTCCGAGGCTATGTGCATTCGAACAGGTTTGTTTACTTTATCATTTTTTGTGTACTTGGCGGCATCGCTTTCAGAATGAATTAAATATGGGCCCATCTATTCCAAATTGTTTGTTGGTGGCTGTCTGTGGTCTTACCTGAAGCGCATAATTTGGTATTTTTGCAATTACATTTAATTGAAAACTTCAAGTTTAGCTTATTAAAATTTTTTGAAATTTGGCACAAGAGTTCGTCAGATTGGTTTCTTTAAAGAGTTATTTTACATTTTTTCTGTAATTTATCTATTTTTTTTAAAATGTACAAAGGAGCCAATATTTTACCCCTTTAAAATTTACATGAGATGTTCCGCTCGGCGACGCTACCACCCGGTATGTAATAACCACAACAAATACTAAAGAACATTAAATCTAAACTATGGAATATTACTAAATTAAGTATTTTTAAATTTGATTTTTAAAATAATTTTCAACACTTTGTGTTCTGAGAACGAAGAATTTAAAAAATGACATCTAAGGGTCTAGTGTCAAAGTGTACAATCTCCATCTATCTTATTTAACCCAAAAATAAGATAAAAATTCCATAATAAAAGTATTTTTCAGCGTTGAATTTAAATATACAGGTTAATACAGAATATTGTTTACAAGGGCGTAATCAGCGTGGGGCTAGGGCTTAGCCCGCCAAAATTATTGAACATTTAAAATTATATTACTGTTTTTCGGCAAACACTCTATAAACAGGACTTAGGCCCCCAAAAACCAGGGACTAGTTGCGCTACTGACTGTTAAGAAAATTTAAGGGTAGGTTTTACTACCGAAAATTTGAAAAAAGTTTTTATAAATATGGGATCTGCGAATTCCTTATTTCTTCTTAAGATACAGGGAGTTAAACTTGTAAAAACTTGCGGGAACTTTTTGCTTTAATAAATAAGGTGTTATAACTCTTATAATTAGCAAATATAGTGTGTCGACGAATGGATACCTGTAAGTTTTTTTATTTTTAATAATTCAGAAAAAAAATTCTTTATAAAAATGTTTGCTTCTTTGTTACAGTTAAAATCGCCGACGAATTATACAGGGTAGTTCAAAATCGCTGAAAATATTACTTTGTAAAATAAACAAGTGGAATAAAATTATAATTTTTAATAAAGTCTGCATAAAAAAGGCAAAATAAATAATTTTAAAAGAAAAATCATATATTTTAGTTTACACTTAATTTTTTAGGTTATCAGAAGAAATAAGAGGAAAATATAAAGGACTTTTTTAATGATTTTTAATGCCTTTAAATAAAATAGTTTCAAAAATATGTACATATATGTTTCCAATTTTTTCAATTTTATAAATATTATTTTTGCATGTTGAACCAGACATTTTAGACAAAGCAAAAATTTTTATAAGGAATAAACTTATATTCACTCTAATATTTTTTAATAAAAGAAGTGTTTTAGAAATTTATCAGTTTTTTAAAAATTTTTTACCCTGTATTTTGAAAAATAAAAATTTGCGAGACCCATGTTTATACTAAAGTTTCTTTATTATTTTCATTTTCTGATGCTGAATTTGCACCTAAATTTTCTCAACATTCTGTCCCACCCTGTATAATTTTTAAGGTCACGATTACATCCATATTAGGGTATTTAAACTTAAGAAAGAAAATACATTTCATTTATTGTTTACGTTTTGTGACATGTGGTAATATTGGAGATAACAGTTTAAGTAACACACCTGTTCGAATAATCCATTTAGTAATAATAGTAATAATAGACCCAGAGTTATGGTGATAGTCAACAATAAAATTTCACGTGAAACTGAAACTAACTAATCTTCAATTTGAAATTTAAAATAGATAATATGAAAAATTATAGGCCAGTGTCAATACGCACTGTCTTTTCTATAATATTATACAAGATGTTAGAATTGCCAGATGTCCGGTTTTTCTAATATTCGCCTGGTCGGAAAAATGTAAGCAAATCGGACAACAAAATGTCCGTATTTTTTGTTAAACTTATTAAAATTATATGCAATTTAAGAAAAAATGTTATTATTTGTATAGTGCGAGTGAAAGACGAACCGTCTATTTCAGATTTTTCCATTGATGATGACAAGTAATTAACCGGGACCCAAAGTTTCCAAATAGTTAGGCTTGGATAATAATCGCCAATCAAAGATAATCATGTAAAGCCAAGGTTCTCGAGGACTGTCGGTCGGCGCGACCGATATCCGTCCAAACCAAATATTCACTTTTCAATGAAACCACGCTTTTGAGTAAATATTTGATTTGGGCGAATATCGGTCGCGGTCGGTTTCTTCCGACCGACAGTCCCAGAAAAGCTAGCTTAAATTAGCTTCAATAGATAAGGTTTCAAAAATAGTTCAATATGTAGAAAACAAATTAATTTTTCTCTAAGAAGCATTAAAAGCGATTTTTTAAAGACATGTAGCTCCTGCGCCAAATTTAAAAATAAGAGCCGACATCCAAAATATATTGAAAAAGTAGTTTAATTTTGTTGTACTTTATGTATTTATGATTTAATTAAAAAATAAAAACAATATTTTAAAAACCAGCTTTAATAAAGTGCACTTAAAACAATAAGATAAACTTTTTCGCCTTTGATGTATGACCAGTTGCATAATGAATCAAATATTTTATTCCAAGATTCATAGGTACATAATTCTTCTATTAAATTCATTTAAATGTATATACAACACGGCGCGGCGTTGCAAAAACTCATTATTACACCATTTTCTTTTTTTTCCATTCTTCTTTTTTATAGTCGATTACTAGCGACGCGACGATATAACTTTTTTCTAATAGTCGGTACGAAGATAAAAGGAAATTGTGTTATTTTTCCGAATGACAATAAAATCCTACCGAAATCTTTACGACTTATTGATGTTTAGATTATATTATTATGTGTCTGTGGGCAAAAGTACGTATAGTAGGGGAGCCCACGATGCTAAATGGGGATTTACTCTAGTGCCATAGAGACCTATTCGGCTGCAAGGCTTAGATAATAAGCCTGGAAGCATTTCAAGTAGTCCGCGAACCATGCATGCCAATAAATGAGTGACACGAGTCGACATAACATTACCCAAGCATTTGTCAGGCGCGACTGGTAAGTTTTTTTTTAGGTGGGTCAAATTCTTTAAGTATGTAATAATTATTCTCTATAAAATGTGTTACCTTTTTAACACGCTTTTATTAACTGGGGTTGTAACTATCTATCTATCTATCTATCTATGTAACGGAATCTTTGAGCCTAATTTTTACCAACTTCCAGCTATTCAATTTCTTTGAAACTTTGCACACGTATCAAGGACCGATGACAATGCAATAATTTAAAAACAGTATCCCGTTAAGTTCCAGCATTTTCCAGGAAAACCGGAAAAGTGAAAAATCGTACGTTCTAGCGGAGGCGCCAGATTAGATAATTGAATAATCGAACTTGACAACATTTGCCGACGGGTTGGGGACCGGGTTAAGGTTGCAACACCTTAGTTAAACACAGAGGCGCACTTACATGTTTGCCGCCCATAGGCTATTTTATTTTCGCCGCCTCTTTGTTCTTCTTTGTTCCTTCAGAAATATTTTTGAAGAGCAAAAAAAAAAGATCTTCAACTTTAATTTTTTTTTAATTATACGTATTATAAAAATTGAATTCGAAACTGACAAAATTTTCATATAACACATATCTGCCGCCCCCTAAACAACGCTCTGCCGCCCCCCTAAAAAATGCCGCCATAGGTTTCAGCCTACTCAGCCTTTTGGTAAAGGCGCCACTGGTTAAACAAACAAAATGGCGAAGGAATTTTTTAGTGAATAAACTGGAGCATTTAACTAATTGATATATCGAACTAAAAAATGAAAATAAATAATAGTTTAAAAAAACTAAAAACACGCTTTTATATGCAACCGAACTAAAAATTAGAAAATAATTTTTCATTACAAAAAGTTTGTCACTTCAGAATAAAAGCGTGGGGTGCTTAATATATTAAATGTTATAATTATTCTATTTGCGAATATCTATGAGGGAAAAGTTATGAAAAAATAGTAAAATGCACCCCACGCTTTTTACTCTGCAGTGACAAACTTTTTGTAATGAAAAATTATTTTCTAATTTTTAGTTCGGTTGCATATAAAAGCGTGTTTTTTTAGTTTTTTTAAACTATTATTTATTATGTTGTAAAACAATATATTACTTTATGGAGGGACTTTAATAATATGATGTTTTTACTTCTGCCGAACAAAAGTGTACCCATCCAATTAACCATTGCAAAAACTATAAAATAATAAATAAACATTTTTTTTATTATACAAATGCAAACAGTTTTGATGGTATAACTTTAGATTTTTTTTATATACAGCAAATCTGCACATCCAATCTGAATTCTAGTTGGTTCGAGTTGTGTGTGGTGTGGTTATAGTTTTAAGGGCAGGTTTCAGACGTCCCGTTTCTTTCATATCTAATATAATCGCTTTTTTAAAGAACCAACTTGCATTATTGAACCCATTGTTAATAAAAAAGCACAGGCAATATCCGATAAAACGACGCAAAGATACAATTAAACACCAACGACCAACAAACACATACCATAAAATAATAAAGAAATAAACAGCACATGCCATAACCTAAGAAAATTAAAAACGACTTAGTATTTGGGGTTGCCTGCCCATAACTGATGAAACGCGCCAGGCCGGAGGTAAAAGAAATGATTTGTTTAGTTGCCGCTAGGCGGCTACGGCTAAGCGTTGAACCTATTGTATTTTGCGTACTCGTTCTTCTTCTTTTGACTTATTCAAAAAATCCGGTCATAGAATACACTGACCGTGTGTAGTTTTCGTTGTTTGAATTGATTATTAGGGAATTTTCGCATAGTAATAAATTTAAACTTTTGGTTTGTTAGGATGTTAGGATTAATTGCTTGCTATTTTTTTATATTACAAATTAGGTGGGTCATTGCCGAATGACCTTATGGACGAGCCGCGCCTGGCGTTTGTTGTAAGGAATAATAAAAAAATCTAATAATTTTGAGAATCACCCTGTATCTTCTAAATAAATTAAGTTAGTGTGGATCTTATTGCGTCATTAAACTAAACACTAAAGATGAGAACGAGATATGTATCCACTATGTATCTTAGTTTTGGATTTCTTACTATTTAGCTTATACCAATGAACTGAAATCTCATATGTAAGAATGAGTGGAAAAGGATAGCATTGCCTCCCACAGCAGCGGCACTTTACTTTCTGCTTTTCGCGTTCCAGTGTTTATATCTGTCGCAGGCTTATTGTAAATTCAGTCTTACTCGATATACCTAGGCTTTTATAATACGACTAGGCCTATTGTAAAACAATACGAATAATTAAGAATCTCACAATTTACCTAATAATTTTAGGCATAATAACATACGCCTGCACCTTTGTTAGGCTTATTGTTACAAATTAGACTTTGCGCGATGGTTTGAGAATTTAATACATTAAATCCATCGTATTATATATAATACGACTGGCGGTATGTCAGGCGAATTGCAAAGCATAGCAATTTGATTGGTTCACAGCGCTATGGACGATCATGCAAAACTGTCACATTGAGGTGGTCATGGTTAGTTCCGGTTCTGTTTTTTTTTTTTTAATTCCTAAATAGGAAGATTTAACTAACCAGAACTAACCATGACCGCCTTAATATGACGTTATTTTTTAAAGCCCATATGAAATGAAACAGAAAATGTCATAAAAGCGGACCATGCTGTAATAAATAATTCAAATCTATAATTTGTATTTTATATAGTTTAATAAAGTTTAAAATGTCCAAAGTCAATGATTAAAATACAATTTGCCTGACATACCGCCAGTTGGATTCTAATACGACGGACTTAATGTAGCCGAATTCTCAAACCATCGCGCAAAGTCTAGCTTGTATATATTATTAGGTATAGTTTGTCCAACGTAACATTTTTCGGGTAGCAATACGTATTTTTGTAGAGAAACGTCAATCAGTAAATTTCGTTTTTCAGATTTAAGTTGGCTGCCCTGAAGTTCAGGACCGTACTAAAGGGAGTTATGAAAAAATTAATATCTTTAATAAATGCTTAGATTCCAGCGACTAAATTTAGCTGTATTTTTTTCTTGGTGTGCCCATATTTATATAAACTTTGTTAAATTAGACTATTTTATTAATAAAGATTTTCGTTAAACCACAAAATAAAAGTTCTGTTTTTGCTTCTTTAAAAACAAACAAGTTGAAGTTAAAGCAGTTCTCGCATTTTTGTATCATAATTGACATCAGGATAAGGCTATAAAGTGTAGAATAATAGTTATTTAGGTACTTTTTTACTTATCGAGCATATCATCGATTTTATTTAAATTTTGTATAAGGTTTTTTACGGCGCTGATCACAAATATGTTACGTTATTTTGAAAACTATTTGTTTGGGCCTGGTAAAAAATACCGTTATTTACTTTTTTCTATTTATATTCATAGCAAAACATATATTTAAAAAAAGTTAACTTTGAATAATACCACGAAGGTGGTACACGTTTTTTGTTATTTTCAGTATAATATCCTAATATCTTACTTTAAAGTACAGAAAATTTTAAGCCATATGAGGCTATATAAGAATTACAGATACAGATATTTGTGGAGTGTGGCTATAGAAGCACCGATAAATTATCGGAAAAATACCAAAGCTACTGTTAACATCTCAGTAAAAATACAAAATTTTTCTCTGGGAAATTTTCTCATATAGGTAAAGCACAACCTGACCTTTTTTTATCTACCCTATTGCAGTGGCAATATCAGTAAAAAGGGATTAGGTTGTATAGTAGGTTGGAACTAAAGAGAAAAATTATATACTAGGTTATGTTTATTTATACCTTTGAGACATCACTGTTTGGAAATGGGATTTGAATTCCCAAACTGGAGGTACAGTAATCACTGGAATCCATACTCTAAAAAACAGATGTAAAAAAATATATGTATATTCTGGATTTTATTAACAAAAACCAGTCCCAATACTTACCCGAAATAAAACAAATTATGAACTATAAAAAATGTCAATAAGAAGTCCAAACCAAAAAAGTATATAAACAACACAAAATGTTATAGTCCTCAAACCCACTAAACACTTTAAAAACTTTAATAAAACACCTTTTAGCGCCTCTAAAACTCACAAAACACAAGAGAAAATGCAAAGTCCATTACTGGATGACAAATATCAATCAGATGACTCTGGGGACTTTCATTTTGTCAAGAACAGTCATTTATGTCAATTTCCTAGTCATTTAGGGTTAGCCACCCGAAAAATGTTACGTTGGACAAAGAAGATTCTTAGCTATTCGTCTCGTTTTACAATGCACTCAGTTGTATTATAAAAGCCTAGGCGTATTATAATACGACTGAATTTACAATAAGCCTGCGACATATCCCTTTTATTGGCCTATAGGTACCCTATAATCTCAACAAAAACAGAACAGCTTGTGTAGACCATTTCCTAACCATCGCGCAAAGTCTAATTTGTATATATTATTAAGTAAATTGTAAGATTCTTAGCTATTCGTCTCGTTTTACAATGCACCCAGTCGTATTATAAATGCCTAGGCGTATTATAATAAGACTGAATTTACAATAAGCCTGCGACATATCCCTTTTATTGGCATATAGGTACCCTATAATCTCAACAAAAAGAGAACAGCTTGTGTAGACCATTTCCTAACATCCCGTTTTTTTTTTTTTTTTTGACATCCCACGAAGACATATGCCTAAATACCAAAGTACCGTGGGTGTCGGGTTATTAGATGTTTAACCCATCGTTCCCCCTGTTTCGTCAACGTTGTCCAAATACTGAAACATGCAGTTATACATTTCACAGCACCTTTTAGACAACGCGGTAGTGCCACCACGGTCGTTATTTTTAAATAACTACTACCTAAATATGTCTCCCCCACTGGGAATCGAATCGGCGACTTCTGGCTTCGAAGATTAAATCTCTATCCACTGCGCCACGGGGAGACAAAAGTATGATATTAGGCCTGTTCGTAGAGAAATCACAAACCAGTCAGCGCCAATCGGGCATTATTATTTAGTCAGGTGACCGGTTGCAAACTGGTCACCAGACGTATTTGTAAAATCTGATTGGCGCTGACTAGTTTGTGATTTCTCTACGAACAGACCTATTATTGTAAAGACAGTGCGTATTAGGGATGTGTGATGTTTATCGATGTTATGAAAACATCGATGTTAGCTTGATCGAGTATCGAAACATCGATGTTAAAATCGATGTTTTCTTCTAAAATCGGGTTATTTGGAAAGAGCTAGTATAAATTTAGTATAGTGAGAACATTTTAACAGCGCAAATTCGGTACCCTTTGAAAATAATACAAAAAACATAAAAAAGGCTATTTTATAAAAAGGCGCCGCTATCCTTTACAGCAACGCGCCGATACACATTAACTAAAAAGCAACTTTGAAATTTTAATGGCTCATGCTGTGTATTTCAAAGTAGATTATGAAAGATTTTGACGACTTCTTTTGGGGTAATAAGAAACTTGAAGATGTATTTTAAGTAAACATAAATATACAACATTTAATCTATACTAAGTTAATTATTAGCCTAGTTTACTAAAAAAGTAAAAGCATTTAAATAATAAAAGCTATTGTTGTGTTTCCGATGCAAAGTCTCGCTACTTTTATCAAAGATTTTTTTATCTTTTCTTTATCAGTTATTGTACTTAAAATTGCCTTGCTACTTTTTGCTACTTCTTAGTGTAAGGACAAATACAAGGTTTTTATAATTTACAAGGTTTTCCATTTAAAAAATCAATATTTTTTGTCCTACACTGTATATCTTAAAAGATAAAAACATTCTGATGAAAGATATGAATTCTACAGAATCTATTCAACAAAACAGTGTTTTTATTTATTTTATACGTTAAAAAATAAAGAAAGTTGAAAAGATTTAACTCTATTACGCTTCTAAGAATAATTAAAAATTATTTTTCAGATTTGGATGGTCATATTTCCGAAACTAATTGAGATAGACACATCAAATGTAGTATTTTTTAAAGCTTTTTAAAAGATTTTTGTGGTGGTGATATAATATACCATCTGTAATAATGCATAATATTTGTTTCAATATTTTTCCAGTAAAGAGCACCTCATTTTAAGTTAGATTAGTAGTGCGATAGCTGCATCAAGCGGCATATTTATCATAAAAAAATATATAGCAAAGGCGGCCGCGAAGACAAGCATGCCGATTAATTTGCTTTAAAGTTTTTGTGATTTTTTTCTTATCAAAGAGCACAGAATTTACATTTTAAAACTGTTCCTTCTATAATTTAATAAGATTTTTGATAGTTTGATGGAAAAAACAAGTTGCAGTAGGGAAGAAAGTAGGACCAACATGTAGCAAAAAGGAAAAAAATAGGGCATTTTTATTGCTCTTCAAAATATTATTTTGGATACCAAATTTTGCCATCTTGCCAGTTAAGCCACCCCCGCCATAAAAAAATATCCTATAAATACGTCCGTGCCATCGATGTTTAAGAAACATCGATGTTATTTGTTCGATGTTTCGTTGCCATCGATGGTCACTTTCGATGTCACCATCGATGTTCCACATCAATGTCGCATTTCTAGTGCGTATTGATCCTGGCCTATAATTTTTTTATTAGTTTTGAATTATAAAATTTAGGATTGGGTAATTTGCACATAAAAATTCATTGTATCTGTTATTACTTAATGGGTGATTTAAAATGTTGTCTATTTAAATCACATCATTATAAAATACCTAAAATTTTCCGTGCTATTATAGTCGCTTAAATCCGTTAATTATTAAGATTTTATTATTAATTTCATGTAGTTGTAGGTTTTCTTTATGTTTGTGTTGTAATATTTGTACATACATATGTCATTATAACAGCTTATATAATAATCTTTTGGGTAAGTCGATGAAATCGAGGCTTTATAAATTTTGAATAATCTAATTTATAATTTTAATGATCAAAGTAGGTTATGCCTTGTCCTAGAAAAACAAACGATTGGTTGAAATCAGCCAATACGTCATTTCTTTAGTTTTTGTTAGTTAGTTAGTTTTTAAAATATTTGCAATAATTTTTTTCAAATATTATTTTTGTACTGTTGTTCTCAGAGCCGGATTATCCAAAGGCAGTGTAGGCAACTGACTATAGCGGCGCCGCGCAACGAAAAAAAATATAATGTTTCACAATTAAATGTTAATATATTTTTTATCCTTACTGAAATGTTGAACAAAAGTTTTAAAATTCTAGTTCTACAGACTGTCCACCGATACGGTTTACAAGAGGAAAAATGGATACAAAAATATTTTTTTCGAGAAAAAGTTATTCTTCGTAAAATTTTTTTGCTTCTTAAAAATATATGATTTACGAAGAAAAACGTTTATTTTTATACAGGGTATACAAAAACTTAAAAAATATATTTTTCTTTAAGAGTAAACTACCTGTATTTTTAATTTTTAAGCAAAATGTCATTTAGAAAATTTATTTAGAATATCATTTTAAATGGCATATTAATATGACAGTGGTATCAAAGAGTTTTATGAAACTGATTTTGGTGATATCAAAAATTTGTATAATAAAATGACCTTAAGAAATCTTATAATTAGTTCTTCAAATTCCTCCACAACACAATTTTTTGCTGTAAACGAATATGATCAAGCCATTTGTGCCATATTTTGAAGTTTACTAAAATTTTGTTTTATTATTTACAACATTTATTTTAAGTAGATGTTTTTAAGAACGTTTTGCCTAAAAATAAAGAATAAAGGTATTTTACGTTTGGAAAAAAACAAGCAGAAAGTTAATTTTTTTTTGAAAAATTAAATTTGTGGTCCATTTGTCCTCTTGTAAACCCCATCCGTGGACAGTATGTATATGAATTTGATGACTGTGATTTAATTTACCAAACATATAACTGTGCTTTTTCGAATCAACTAACAAAAATTAAGACTGGCCCAAACGAAAAATTAAAAAGTTGGACCCAGTCTTAAATATCCATTTTTTTATGTAATTTTTTTATTAAATTTACATTAATTATGCATTCTGAGAGAAAATAATTTAACCCATTTCAGTCCAAAATGGCATGAGGTGGACATTGCCGGATTAAGACTATCTGACGCCCCAAGCAATCCACTTCTGTGGGGCCCCCTAGCAATGCTACCTTTAAAATTTTTAATGAGCAAAGAAAAGAAAACAAAAAGTTCTTACGTTTATAAAACACACACAAAATTAATTTTGCGTCGTGATGCCCTAAGGAATTACTTAATTTGCTTATGCTATTCACGACTAAAAAACAATAAACAAAAACATAATGTTTAAGTTAAGATTTGCTTTCTTCCGATGGTACCCACGAGCTTCATAAATCATTTTTAATCATCAGAAAATGCGACCTAAAAACACATTGGTATAAATGGGCCCATATTTAATTCATTCTGAAAGCGATGCCGCCAAGTACACAAAAAATGATAAAGTAAACAAACCTTTTCGAATGCACATAGCCTCGGACAGAGCCTGATTACATATTTTTAGATAAATAATAAAAATACATTGCTAAAACACGTATCACCTACTTACAAAACATTTTCTTATTTCGCCTCTGCCTACTATAAAACCGGTGGGTGGCACGTGGTACTAGACACTTGTCGGGTTAAATATTATTTGCTGCAATAAATCATTGTTCACAAAAGGGTTTCTTTACTTTATCATTTTTTGTGTACTTTCATGGCGGCATCGCTTTCAGAATGAGTTAAATTTGGACCCATCTTTACTTATATTGGAATTGGCGCCCGAAGTACAAAATTCTGGTAAAAATAAAAGCGTTTAGATTGATGATCAATTTTGAACAGAAACATTCGAAATCGAAAATTTAAAATATCTATAAAATCTTACTGTTTAGAATTAATAAAATTGATTTCTTATATTTGAATATTGCCGCCAAATTATGTTTAGCCAAATCGCACCCGTGCTTCAAAAGTGACACAACTCAAAAACATGTTTTCCAGAAAATGCAAAAAAAAACATTTTTTTTTACTAAATATAAACTTTTATATAAATTAAAAAATGAAAATAAATATAGGGTGCTTCTCTAAAAGGTAAATAAATAAGACTTTTACCTAAACTATTCAACAAGCGTCTTTACTCTGTTCACTATAAATTAAGAAAAACACCTAAACAAAAAATGTATTTCATTGGTTTAAAAGTCAGTAACCCTAGTTACCACAATAAAAAATGTATTTAATTGGTTTAAAACTACAGTAACCGGAGTTACTTACTAGGTATTCATTATTAATTTGTAGTGGCCAAAGGATAAAAGTAAAGTTGTTTGAATTGCGTCACTTTTAACATAATTTTTGAGTTGTGTCATTTTAAAGCAAGGCAAGGGTGCGAAATGTTTTCAAGAAATGTCATTTCTCATTTATAAATGAAACCGCGCGCATCCTCACGAAATGACTGCTACTTTCAGATTTTGAATGGAGTCATCGATTTATTTTATTTGATTTCAATAGAATATGACATTCACATACGATGACACCTCACATGTCATTTTTGACATTTCGGCCGTCAAAATTTTATTTTTTAAATTTCAACCAGAGTGCCATGATTAAGCTAAAACATTTTATTTTAAGTCATGTAGCCATGACAAAAATGTCAAAAAAGTACATGTCATTGTAAGGTATTGAGAATTCAAATTAAGGAGCACAGTGTTGCAATACGGTTAAACAGCTGATAAAAATGGGTATCTGGATTTAATTTGGCGAAGAATATTTACATAAATTACCTGATCAGTTATAAAATTTCACGAAAAATATTAGGCATCATTGTCTGACAACCTAAATAACACAAAGCAGGATAATTAGTCAGTGTTTCGAGAAACTCTATATGTAGCCATAAAGCGTAAGTTCTTCGTCATTTAGACTTGAACTGCAGATAAACCAAAACTGACTTCGCACGTTTTGCTTCATTGCTGAATTTTTGACGAACGCCATGATGGCAACCACTTAAACGTAAAATTGTTAGTCCACAACTTTAACACTAGTTGTGGACTAACAATTTTCTTTTTTATTACATTCATCCCATAAATCATAAAAATTCTTTAAAAAATAGAATATTAACTGCAAGAACAGAAAGCAAAACTTGATAATGAAAAGTCATTATGTTCTAAATTTGCAACTGCAACGTTGCCAAGTCGCTTAATTTTAGTTTTAAATAATTGTATGCTGACTGTCATATTCTATCGAAATAAGATAAAATATACCGATGGTGCCATTTAGAATCTGAAAGTAGCAGAAATTTCCGTTTAAACGGGAAGTAATAGAAAACAAGTGAATAGAGTAATCAATCCACAATTTTGTCATATAACGATATAACAAATTTCATCTTTCTATCGTAACAGGTAATAAAGTTATAAGGGGAAACCACCAGTGAGAAAATCCCGGTATCAAGTAGAAGTTGGTGAGAGTGACATTATTGTTTTTTGTTGTCGTGAGTCGAAATAATCAAATTATTGAATTTTTTTATGGATATTTTTGTCAGTTTCTTAAAACTAAAACCGACTGGTCCTTTGCAACACTAACCGTTTGTTCTTGTATTATCAAAAATGTCATTTTTGGGGTTTGTGCATTTTACGACGGCGCAGCCATAAGAAATATTCTATACAAGATCTTTTCATTTATTTAACTATTTTATTTTATAGCCTGTAATTATGCATCAAAAGATATTTCGGAAAAGCTTTATTAAGAAAGAAAATAAATTAATTAGAGAGGTTTCTTGAAATCTTAACTTAGCAAATATCCAACTTTGAGGCTTTATAACTCTCAAACTAAAGGCGATCCTACGAGATCTCCAACATATCATTTTTTTAATAACCGAACGTCATTTTTCATAAGAATTAAGCGAGGTCTTTCTGAATAATAAAGAGTTTTATTGGTTGGATTTTTAATAAAAAAAAACTGGCCATTTCTAACAGTGTGAACTGGCCCCAATTTTTTGCAAACTCGCGAACCGCTTACTTAATTTTAATGGACTTTTTTTTAATTGACTTGTTTCAAGCTTGCAATTAAGATGCAAAAAAGAGATTTGACAGGTGTTTTAAGAATTGGTATACAAAAACAAACGTCGGTTAACGTTGAAATTGAAATGGATTCAAAATTGGAACGAAGTCCTGTAATATGATTTTATTTTAGATTTGGTATTCAGAATACCAATGCTGTCACTTCAATTACAAATCAAGATTGATCGCAAATACGCTTGTTTGATAAAATCTTGAAATTGAGTAACTAATATCAATTATTTGTTTATTTTTTATTTATGTATAGAACGAAATTGGAAAGTATGTATATAAATAACCATACACACGGTCAGTCAGGTCTTCGATCCTACCTGTACTGAAATGGAGTGTGCGAGTAAGCGCGAATGTGTGTACAATGGTTGTAGCTAGAGGTTTTGGGGCCCGGGGCGGCAAGTAAAGTCGGGGCCCATACCATTTCAGTAAATAAATGTTTTTTTTGTTGAGGAAAATTTTAAAGAGCAAAAAAAGGATCCTCACCTCCAATATGTGGCCCCTCCCACTATAACATGATATAATTTTTAAAGTCAGGGCCTTGTCACTCAAAATGAAAAAAAAGGTCCTTACCTCTAAATAGAGGCCTGTCTTACTATATTATATCCTTACTGTGGTCAGGGCCCCTCTTACTAACCACGAATACAAAAAAAATACTTTTTTCCTATAAATACTCCCTTTTGGGGGCCCCTTTTAACTGGGGGCTCGGGGCGGACCGCCCCTCCTAAGCTAGTAAGTGTATATGTTGAACTGACGGCGCGTTCCAATACAAATTTATAGTATCGGTCTTACTCGCAGACTTGTCTTTCAGGTAGGATCTAAGGCTAGTCTCATAGTGAGTATGCCTATTTAGAAAGTATTTTCTAAGAATAAAATTATTAAATAAATTACTAGGTAACAACTAAAATCAGGCCATGAGCTATTGGGGGTGTTGGTAAAAAATAGGTTCCATTAATTACATCAATATGTACATCGGTTCCCGAGCTGCAGAAAGGTCTTAATAGGCCATCGGATTAAAAAAATTACATGCAGCACAAAACTTGGACATCTGGCAACGGTGCCATTACTTCTCACCAAACACATAGTTTTTCATACATATTCTATTAAATTCAAATAACGCTAGTATTTTATTAAATTGGTTTCCAAATTTAGTTGCTAAAATACAGGGTGTTAAAAAATGTTGTTGAGAAAATTTAGGGGCATTGTACGGAATTAAAAAATATAAAGAAAAGTTCATATACCAGCAATCGTTTTAAAAAAATGTGCTCCTGAACTTGCACCTATTTTAACCAGGCTCTTTCGAATTTCTTATGACACGGGTATATTTCCAGACAGCTGGAGAGCTGCACGTGTCCAGCCTATTCCCAAGAAAGGATCTAAATCTCTTCCATCCAACTATAGACTCATTTCACTCCTTTCAATGCTTTGTAAAGTAATGGAGAAATCCATTAACTCGCAAATTCTTAGGTACTTAGAAAAACATAAAATTTTACATGACAGGCAATACGGATTTCGTCACAAGAGATCTACAGCAGATCTTCTTTCCTTCGTTTCACACAACTGGAACAAGTCTCTTGAGTTTCTAGGTGAGTCCCAGATCGTTGCTCTTGATATATCTAAAGCTTTCGACCAAGTCTGGCATGACGCACTTCTTAATAAACTTCCCTCCTACGGTCTTCCAACTAAACTCTGCTCTTGGCTCTCCAGTTATCTTTCTAATCGACGTATATCAGTCATTGTTGATGGCCACTCTTCAAGCTTTCACGAAATTAATGCTGGAGTGCCTCAGGGTTCAGTACTAGGACCAACTTTGTTTCTTCTTCACATCAACGACCTTCTTTCTTCCACAACCAATTCCATTCATAGTTATGCTGACGATAGTACACTTCACTCCACTTTTCAGGTTCCCAAACCAATCTCTCAACCCGACTTGGAAAGCAAACGCAGAGCGATGCAGATATCTCTTTCACAGGATCTCAATTTGATATTGGATTGGGGCGCCAAAAATCTCGTTCAATTTAATGCATCCAAAACACAATCGTGTTCCTTGTCGCGAAAAAATCATCAAACACTCATCCTTTGCTTATGAGTGGCCATGTTTTGCAGAGCGGGGACACATTTAACCTTGTGGGCATCACATTTGAGAATAACCTTAACTGGCATAAACACATTGTATTTATAGCCACCGCGGCTTCAAAAAGCTTGGATTTCTTTTCCGAGCCAAAAGTATTTTTCTCCTTCCACTTTATACACTTTGTATGTGTCCCAAATTCGACCCTCTCTGGAATATTGTTCTCATGTCTGGGGAATGGCATCCCCTACAACCCTCAGCATTCTTGATGCCATTCAAAGAAGGGCTGTTCGTCTTATTAATGATCCTTTACTTACTCAAAGACTTCCTTCTCTTGCTCATCGTCGAGCTGTGGGAGATCTATCGCTCTTCTATAGATACTTTTACGGTTCCTGCTCCGACGAATTGTCCAGTATAGTCCCTCCCCTTGCAGTTCCCAACAGAGAAACTCGTGGTGCTGCGCGTATGCATCCCCATACAGTTCAATTGGACAGGCCCCGAACTTCCCATTTCGTTCGTTCTTTTATCCCTAGAGTTTCTAGACTGTGGAACCTACTGCCAGCGGAGGTCTTTACTTCTTTTTTTTTTTTTTTTTTTTTATATCTTCTGGACAAACCAGCAGGCTAAAGCCTATAAATACTAACATACCGTGGGTGTCTTAAGCTTGAGGATAGAGGGAGTTTGTTTGGCACGGGACTTAAATACTTGAAGATTTGGGGGAAGGAAAGACCTCTGCGGGCAGCAGGTTCCACAATCTAGAAACTCTAGGGATAAAAGAACGAACAAAGTGAGAAGTTCGGGGCCTGTCCAGTTGGACCGTATATGGATGCATACGCGCGGAACCACGAGTTTCTCTGTTGGGAACCGTGAGTGGAGGAACTATACTGGTCAATTCTTCAGAGCAGAAGCCATGGAAGTACCTATAAAAAAGCGATAAATCGCCCACAGCCCGACGATGGGCAAGAGAGGGAAGCCGTTCTGTAAGTGAAGGATCATTAATGAGACGAATAGCTCTTCTTTGAATAGAATCAAGAATGCTCAGGGTTGTTGGGGACGCCATGCCCCAGATATGAGAACAATATTCCAAGGGGTCGGATTTGGGACACATATAAAGTGTATAAATTAGAAGCGGAAAAATACTTTTAGCTCGAAAGAGAAATCCAAGCTTTTTTGAAGCTGCCGTGGCTATAGATACAATGTGTTTATGCCAGTTAAGGTTACTTCCCTCCCAAATCTTCAAGTTTTTAAGTCCCGTGTTAACAAACTTCCTCTTACCCTGCTTAAGACACCCACGGTACGTTAGTATTTAGGCTTTCAGCCTTCGTGGATTGTCAAAGATTAAAAAAAAATATATAAACATGGGTCCGAAAATGTTTTGTTTTCAAGATACAGAGTGTTTGTTTGTTAATATCCTTAACATTTCCTATTCGATTTTGATTAAATATTAAAAAATATTTTTCGACTTAAAAGGCTGGTTTAGATTCAATTTGATTAAACTTACCCAATCCGAGTGGCGTTTCCAGCGGTACCTTAATGAATATTTCAGACAAAGATATTTAAGCCGCTAACTTTTTGTAAAGTTTTATATATTTTATATAAAGCAAGTAAAAATACATCGTTTTAAGCTCCTAAACTTTTTCATATTTTGCTTAGTTTTTAAGAAATAAAATAAATTTTACCTAATAATAACCAAGAAACATGAGGAAAATTTTAAACCCATTAAATGCGGTCAATTTCATTAAATCTAATTAAACAAAAAAAAATGTGTTTACTTTGTCTTCGCATGTAAGTATACACCAAGGCGCACAGATAATTAAATTTTAACACCATGAAATTAAATTAGACCATAATAAAAAGCGGTCTCTCAACAAAAAAACGGGTTAATGGCTTTAGTGAAGTTTTTGCAATAGAATAGATTTATTAATATAATGATTCATGACTTTTTAAAACCGCTTAATCCTCGATAGACGACAAGTTTTAATGTTTGTTCTTTGGTTTTCAGATAATAGGCTCTTGGCCAAAATTTACAATGGTAAAAAACTATTTTACTTAATAGTGAAATACGTCACTAACCCGGCAAAATTTAAATTTTAACAAAATTGTCTATAGTTTTTTTGTTAAATAAATTTATAAAGTTGATTAAAATTTGTTTCACAATTTGCGAGTTCAATCAACTTCACAATGTTGCCAGTGCTTATGTGAAAAGCGTCACGTTAAATAAATATGCCGACAAAGGAACAAGCAATAGAAAAGGGATGTCGAAGCTTGTATCTTTTGTGACGTAGGCACGCCCAACTACGTCATCGGACTATGCGGCGTTTTAAAAATTAATTCGCGGGCATTTCCACAAAAATGCATAATGTTGGCATTATTACAAAAACGTGCAATTTTACGTCATCGGACTATGCGGCATTTTAAAAATTAATTTTGAGCATTTTCACAAAAATGCAAATTTTGGCATTATTACAAAAACGTGCAATTTTTGCTCTAATATTGTTAACTAAATAGTCTAGTCGGAAAGTAAAATTTCTGCGAAAAATGGTTCTTTGTTCTCGTAAAAATATAGTTGTTAGGTATTTTGAATTAAAAAAAAAAAAAAATCTTAAAAGGAGAATTGTTTAGATAATCCGCACTTAAATATATGCAATTGTTATAAACAAAAAAATAAAAAGAAAAAATTAGGGTCCGTGGTATATCTATAACTAAAAAATTGATGCAAGGTAAAAATGGTCTTCACTAGCCGAAATAAAAAGAGTATTTTTTGACATTTAAAAAGCTTCAGCCGCTTTCCCACTGATGAATAGGGATACATTTTACAACATTTTTTTTTCTTCTTATCATCCAAGAGTTGCAACCCAATGGGTCTCTATGAGGCTCCAGTAAATCCCCATTTAGCATTGTGTAGCAAAGATGTAGAATCCATTATTTATAATTTTAATTAAACCTTGACGCATTAATACAATATATATATATATATATATATATATATATATATATATATATATATATATATATATATATATATATATATATATATATATATATATATATATGTATATATATATATATATATATATATATATATATATATATATATATATACCATATACAGGGCCGTGCCTACCGGGTGGTGCAGGTGGTGAGGTGGTGCAAGGCACCAGGGCACAATGCTGCAGGGGCAGAAAATATGAAATAAAGGAAAAGAGGGGAAAATTTTGCTCTTCAAAAATTTTCTATATATTTTTTGCACCACAGCGCCAGATACCCTAGGAACGGCCCTGTATATTTATATATATATATATATATATATATAAATATATATATATATATATATATATATATATATATATATATATATATATATATTTATTTTTATGATGGGGATGTCCATAAATTACGTGAGGCAGTTTTTTTCAATTTTTCGACCGAGATTTGGTGAGATAAATGTCTCACGTAATTTATGGACGACCCCAAAAATTTAAAATGCAAATTTTAAAATCTAATAAATTGTAGTGTTAATAAAATATGTAAGAACATAAATGTTATGGATAAAAAAATAGTACCTAAGTTAAATTAAAGCAAGATTTAATTAAGATAAATCAGGCTTGCATGGTTTTTGAAAGTAGACCATTGGACAGCACTTCACTAAATTAAACAGGAAAAAGATGTTCTGAAAGATAAGTCATCAATTTTAACAGCTTTTATTATTTATTAGGTAAAATCAATTTACCACAAATTGTTCATTTAATAGTTGCCAAATAGAGCAGTGCTATTTAAAATATTAAAAATTTAATAGAAACTTGTGTGTGTGTGTGTGAAATTTGTTTAACCACTGTGAGTGAAAAAACATGCAATTAAGAAAGAGAGAGAGAGAGAGAGAAAGAGAGAGACATGACATTTCGTCCCGTCTTGTAGCACCACTTGCTAAAGATCTAGGAAATTACCACTTAAAAAAGGTAATTATCAATTGTCCCATCTAAGGTCTATTAATTAAAAATTACAAAATTACATATCTATAAACTTAAAATGTTGTTAATATATGATAAATTATTCATTACAACATTATTAAGATAAAATATTAACTCGTGCACTATTTAACTTTTGTTTTCTTTTTATTTTGCACCTCGTCCGGCACGCGGCGCGCCTTGCATGTCCAACAAAAAGAACAACAAACTTACACGCCTCGAGTTTGTTTTTAAAGAACTGCTTAATTTTAATTTTTTTTTAGTTTTAAGATGCTTTGTTCATGAGAATTGTATTATACTTAGACCAATAAAGCTTTTTTAGAGTTGAAGTTAAAGTAAACAAATTAAACCTAAAATTTAAATTAAGTCAGTCATAATACCCTATTTAAATTTTATACTATTCTATACATAATAAAAAAAATCCTTATAAGTCATTTTAGCTTTCGTCTATTTAAGAACCTCTCAAAAAATAGTTCCGGCATTAAATACAATTTTTATCCGGTTTAGCAAACAAAGACGGCACTATGCAGATGCCTGAGTCCAGCGTTGTCACATTTATTAGATTTTGGCTTTTGTACAAGTTTCTTTTTTCGCCCTTTCGAGTCTTCCACCTAGGTCCGACCACGGCCTCTTTGGGTGGTTCGCTGCAGCCCTAGAGGTTTATGTCTTGCCTTGTCCCTTACTCCTTCTCATTCAAACACCATTCATTCCCTAACTTGCATGGTTGCTGCTCGGTCCGTCCGCTGACCCCCGAGCACCGGGTGTCTGGTCGGCGGTCACCAATCCATGGCTGCGCTCCACGTTGCTTAACTCTGGCGACCGTCTCTGCCGATCTCACCGGTGCAGCAACAAGCGCGGCTGTAGAAATTACCCAGCAAACACTATTTGCCGGCAATGTACATTTTTCATATTGGCATTGATGGTAAAGCATTGGCAATTGGTGGCAATATTATGCCAACATCTTAGGCGATTTCGGCCCGTTTTGGTACTCCGACTTTGGTAGGTAACAATTGGTATGTTTTACGTCACAACCGTTACGTCAGTGTATGGTAGCATCCGAATTCGTTTGGTACATTTTTGGTAGGTAAATAGAAGAAGAACCTACCTAACGGTTTATTGGTTTTTATAAAATTGTTTATTTAACAGCAATATTTAAATTAAAATATTTGCAACTATTTAATATTATGTTTTATTATTAAAGAAATAAAATTTAGAGTAAGACCAACAGCTTTAGAAAAGGATGAGAGCATACCAAACCGATCTACCGACCCACAAGCCACGGTATAGCATTTGACAAACCAAACAGGGTACCAAAGTTGGCGTGATGTCACTATTTTGACACCCGAAATTGGTTGGTAGGCATTTAACCAACCAAACTGGAGTACCAAAACGGGCCGAAATCGTCTCTTATACGCATTAAAAAGTCAACCCTAAATAAACACTTAATTGCCAATAAATTTTACATGCAGGCGAATTGCCGGCAAGCATACAAAAATGGCGGCATACCAATCCTGATTAAATAAAGCACGCGTTTTTGTTGCAGGCAAATAAATATTGAATTTTTGAAGGCAAACCTTCAACGCATATTCATACTTTTTAAACCATATTATTAACATTGGTATTTAACTAACATTAAAGCAATTTTTTGATCTGTTTTATTTATAATGGCAGCTAAACAACATTATTTTATGTTTTTTTTACATAATTTAAAGGAAATATTTTTTCATAATATTTTATTGTTAAAAATCATGCAAATAAAAATTAGGTCAAACAAAATGTTTATTATGTATTTTGGAGCGAATAAAAATAAAATGATGGTAAAATTAGCTAGGTTAATTTCGACGGAAGGTGACCGCTTTGTGCATTTGTTTTCTACGTGGTTTTCTAGCTTTTTAGTTTCTTTTTTAAAGAAAAGAGTTTTTTAATAGACATAATTAAATGTATTCATTACCTAATAAGTGGGTGTTGTGTGATTAATTGGTGATGGCTAGTCGAGAAGGCAAGATATTCAAGTAGACTGTTAAGAGCTGTAAACATTTTGTTTAAAACTTTATTAAAAGTTTTAAAGACGTGTTAATAAAAAATATTATTATATTATATTTAATAGATTTTTTGACATACCGATAGATGGCGTAATGGACAATAAACTACTACGTTTCTGCAAAATCTTCGCTTTTTATCGTCTAAACCGTACCCATTAGACAAAAATAATTCGAGAGCCCTCTGCGGTAGGTGATCTTACTTAGCTTTGAAAGAAATATCTTCGGCTAGTGTAAAAATCTGCATCTCCAAGTTGGACAGTGTTCCGAGAGATGGTACTTTGCATTGCAAGGAAATTGCATGCAGTAAGGAGTTTTTTCCTATTTTAATTTTCAAATAAAATATTGCATCATTTTAGCTTTTAAAAAAGTATATGCGACAATTTTCGTCAATAAGACGTCAGATTGCTGCTTGGGAGTATCTGCATTTGCCCACTTTCGTGTCTTTTTGTTATCTTTTTGCCAATAACTTATTAATGATGGATACCATCATCTTAAACGCATTTTTTTGCCAATAACTTATTAATGACGGATGCCATCACTTTATCTGCAACACGTGGCCTAATAACGGCCAATTGCCCACTTTCGCGTCTTTTTGATACCTTTTTGCCAATGCCTTGTTATTAAAGAGTGTTGGCAATGCCAGTAAATTAAATGTAACAACGCCGGCAAAAAATGTTATATGGGTATTTCATAACTTTTTTTTGCTTGTGATTTAATAATAAACAGAGTAAAGTGACGTCACTAGACACACCCTAAGGAGGGCCTAGGGTGGGCCTCAATGCTAGTGATTTTTAGATATTGAAAGTAAAGGCTGGTAATTTATTTAATTTTTTTATAGAAGTATGAATAAGGTGTCAAAGTTGTTGAAGAGAAGAACATGTAAGAGATGATAGAGACTTGGAAATTTTATTGCACGTGGAAGAAAATGAAGGGAAGGTGAGTACAAGGAAACTTCAGGATGTCATAGGAAAAGATCAATTAACAGTGCTTCGGATTTTGAAAAGACATAAATACATTTCATGCAAATATGAAAGACATCAAGAGCTAAGGGATGGGGATGAAATACGACGGCAGGAATTTTGTTTTGACATGATGGAAAGGGCTAACATGAACAGAGAATTTTTAAGAAATGTTTGTTTTACTGATGAGTGCACATTTACGTTAAACAATGAACCCAATCATCAAAATTACCGATACTGGAGCAAAGAAAACCAACACAGATTTGTCGAAACGAGGACGCAATATCCACAGAAAGTAAATGTTTGTATTTCGATTGTATGTTGATTTTCGGACAACATATTATTGGACCATTTTTGCTTAATCAAAATTTGAATGCAGAATTTTATTTGGAACTACTCGAAGAACTAATTTTACCCTCTTTAAATGATGTATCCAGGGAAAATCAGGAAATTTGGTACCAAATGGATGGCTGCCCGGCACATAATACCCTGGCTGTTCGAGAATATTTACGTAATGCTTTTAATGGAAATATTATTGGCCTACATCACACCATAAATTGGCCAGCCAGGTCTCCTGATATTTCGCCAAATGACTTCTTCCTCTGGTGCCATTTAAAAACCATGATTTCCAAGGATAAAAATTACTCTAATCTAGATGAGTTAAAAAATGCTATTTCTGCAGAATGCAATAAAATTTCAATTTACCAGTTAGCCAATGTAAGAAGATAATTTTATGAACGTCTGGGTTATTGTCTAGCAGTCAATGGAGGAATATTTGAAAATTTTCTTAAAGATTAAGTTTATTTCCAACATATTTATTATTGTAATAATATTAATAATGAATTGAAGCATGTAAATATTATAAATGTCATAAGTTCTTGAAATTTTTTACTCTAGTTTAGTTTAACTTAACTTAATTCTTTTGTATAAATACAACTTTAATCTTTTCCCTGTATAATTTTTTGATGATAATAATAGAGCACTAAATTTCAAAATGACAACGTAATGTCACGCTAACTGGTATTTTTATTGTTGTTCATAAATATGAGGCGATAATAATGTAACAATTTTTAAAAATATATTAGCAATATATTAGTTAACCGAAAAATCTAAAGTTTTACCATGTACGTAGATTTGCATGCTCTTCTTTAAACTTTAATAAAATTTTTCTCTAAAATAATTAGGGGAGCCAATAATTGACCCCATTAAAAATTACATGGGATTTCCTATGTCCCGCCCGGCGATGCATCACCCGGTATATTATCATTATATATTTATATAATGTATTTAATTAAATAATATTAGCCGAAAATATAACTTTATAAGCGTCGATTACCCAAAAACAGTTAAAGACAGACATATAGTACCTTTAATAAAAAATACTTAGAATTGAGCAATGAATTCAAAAATAATATTATAAATATGGTGTTCCATTTAAAAAAATGCAACATTGATGGCGTAGTTTTTTTATTTTTCATGCAATTGTTTTTTAATACCATTTTAAAATTCTCCGAGCTAAAATACATCGATTGGCTATCTTGAATTTATTTAAAAATATGGGAAAAGTTAAAAAATATGTAATTTTTTCTCTTAAATGGAATACCCTGTACATAAAAAAAAACCATAGGTGTCGAATATATAATACCTCCTGCTTTTTTAAAGACGATTAATAAAGCACTTTTAAAGACTCTGCCGTACCGTGCCATTTTCATGCAAGAAGTAGCTGGCTATTTACACGTTACCCAAGATACAATAGACGTAAATCACGACCGTTTGACAGGTTGTAGCGCAAAGCTGCCAACTTCGTGTTTTCTTTATTCTTTATGATTGAGTGTATCTATAGAAGTAGGTCTACTTGTCCGATGATAAAGTGTCTTTATGCCGTTTTGCGATTCATTAACTATGGAAAACTGTTTTGTCTACAGGGCATTGTTAATACTGGGATACGCCTTTCTTAACAATTTTTTTTTTTCGTGTTTCAAGTAATTTGCAATTTAAGAACTTCAATTTACTTTTTACTTTAATTAACTCATACAATTTTAAAAAGTAGTTTTAAACTTCTGGGCATTATTTTTTAAGTTTTGACAGTCCTCGAATTTTAAAAGTCTAAATACCAACGCACCGTGGGTGTCTTAAGTGAGAAAATACTTTGTAAACACGGGACTGACAAATATTTGAAGATTAGGCGTAGAAGAAAAAACTATGCTAGCAATAGATCTTACAGCCTAGACACCTTAGGAATGAAGAAACTAACTATAGTGGGCAGTTCGAGGTCTCTCTAATTGGACCTAAAGGATGACTAAAGGTTGCACTACATGTTTCTCTGTTTGAAGCTGCGAGAGAGAGAGAGAGAGAAAAAAGAGAAATAGAGAGAAATAGAGAGAAATAAAGAGATAAAGAGAGAAACAGGAGAAGTTATACGAGCTAATTTCTCGGAGCAGAAGTGAAAATACCCAAAAAAAACTGATAGATTTTCTATACAGCACGTCGATAGGCAAGAGAAAAGGAATTAAATCTTTCTAAAGGAAAAGAAAAGGGAATAAGGCGAACAAATCTTCTCTAAACGAAATTAAGTATGCTAAGGCCTGTAGGAGACGCCAATTCTCCAGATGCGGGACAATATTATAAAGAGGGTGAGATTTAGTATACATACTGTGCTTTTTAAAGCTGCCATTGATAAGAATAATCGTATATTATGGGACGAGCACGAAATGATAATTTCATGCGAGTTGCATACTATACTTTTTCTACAACTAACTACTGAAAAACCTTTTAAAACACTTTCTTATTAATTTATATCAATACCTACAATAAATTCAAAGATTGTGGTTTAAGAAACGGAATACTAGTAAAATGTATTATCGTCAGAAAAACTATAAAAAGAATATTTGTGGCTGAGAGAAGGTCGTTGAGTAAAGTAGAAACAGTTTGTTCCATTACTGTGCCTTCAGAAATGATAAAAGCTTAAAAAGTGGCCATTGACAATATCGTCGATTAGAAGACAGACTGGCTAAGACACACAACACGTCAAGAAAAAAATTTAGTTGGAAGATCATAGAAAGAAAATTTATTGACGATCGCATCACGCCAGACTTGATCAATAGGTTTGGATATACCAAGAGCAACGATCTTGGATTCACTTAGAAAATTAAAGGAGTTGTTCGAATTGTGTAATACGAAAGATCTGCTGTAGATCTCTTGTGACATCTGACGCAATCTCTAGGGCTAGCCAATCTAGTCATGCAAAATTTTGTGTTTTTTTAAATAAGGATTTGCAAGTTAATAAAACATACCAGTGGCGTTCCGTGGCAAAAATTGGGCGTAGGCGAAGTTATGTCCGCGGGACCCCTTTGTCCTGTCAAAAAATTGTGAGCAAATAAAAAGATCATCCTCCTATTTTTAACACTTTTTACAGTTTTTCGGGCCTTCAAGACCGTCCGCATCTTTCATTTCGGTATTTTTCCTATATTACATTCCATACTTCACCTTGCCGCGAGGCCCCCCAGGCACGAGGCCGTAGGGGACCGCCTACACCGCCTACACTACTTAGAAATGCCAAAGATTTGAGTTAAAATGGGTGCTAGTTCCGAAGAATTTTTCTAAACGAGCGCTTGCTTCTGCGCTCTTCTTTTAGAGGGGGATTCACTCGATAGGTCTGACCTTTAAAATGATATCGGGCATTTTATAAGGAAATAGGAGTTAAAAGCAGCCAATTTACAGAAGGTTAAGAGGAAAAACCAAACCCTTAAAGGTAGAAATATTTTTATTCTAAAAAAATTAAGGATTTAAACAGAATTGGAACAAAAGTACTGACTTTTTGACAAACAACCAGAAATATTTACTCCCATGTACAATGTTTTATGGTTTAGTCTATAGTTATAGTTAAGACCATATTTATTTTATTCTGAAAGCGATGCCGGCAAGTACACAAAAAATGGTAAAGTAAACAAACCTTTTTGAAAGCACATAGCCTCTGACAGAGCCTGATTACATATTTTTTAGATAAATAAATATAAAAATATTGCGAAAACACGTATCACGTACTTAAAAAAAAACCTCTTGTTTCGTCTCTGGCGGACCATAATACCTGTCACGCGTGGCGTAGTCGTCGGATTGAATATTTTTGCTGCAATAAATCATTGTTCACAAAAGGGTTTATTTGCTTTATCATTTTTGTGTACTTGGCGGCATCGCTTTTAGAATGAAATAAATATGGGTCTAACTATACGTATTTTTATTCTAGAAGCCTATGCTAAAAGTTTATATACCTATATTCCAGATACTCTGTAGCGTCCAAGGTTCTATTTATAAATTAATTTTTTCGGTATACTACCTAACTGTTTTATATCTCTGTTTTAAATCTCTGCTACCAAATAAGGCATTTAAACCGATTAAATCTATAAGTTATCTGTCGAGGAGTATTATTAATTTCTTCATTTAGCAGTCGACAATTTGATTTAAATTACCCGACAAAATAACGAATTGGTATCTGCAAACCCACTTGAGGTAAAAGACTAAAGAGCAGCAAGCTATTTACACGTTTACGGAGCGAAAATGGACGTAAATTATCAATATTTGACAGGCTGCAGCAGATCTGTTAACTTGGTTTTTATTTATGGTTTTATGTGTCCCAGTGGCTCTACTTGCCAATAATTAAGTACCCGTATACATTTTACTAAAGTAAATAAATAATAGTTTAAAAAAACTAAAAAACACGCTTTTATATGCAACCGAACTAAAAATTAGAAAATAATTTTTCATTAAAAAAAATATTGTCATTTCATAGTAAAAAGCGTGGGGTGCTTAATATATTAAATGTTATAATTATTATATTTGCCAATATCTATGATGGAAAAGTTATGAAAAAATAGTAAAATGCACCCCACGCTTTTTACTATGAAATGACAATATTTTTTTAATGAAAAATTATTTTCTAATTTTTAGTTCGGTTGCATATAAAAGCGTGTTTTTTAGTTTTTTAAACTATTATTTAATTTTCATTTTTAGTTCGATATGCATTTATGTATGTATAAAAGTTTGGAATGTTGCCAACAGATGGCAACCCACTAAAAATTTTTTCGCCATTTTGTCAAGAGTAGCAAAGTTTTCAGATGGACTTTCTGAAAATAACCTAATATAAAATTTGAGTAAAATCGATTCAGATCGAACTCTTGAAATGGCCGGTGGTTGGTACCACTGGGACGTACAGGTGACAGATGACACTTGGTGGTATCAAGCAGTGGTTATAATAATATAATGGATTTTTTTCCTGGCGATCCAAACCAGGATAACGGGATACTGTTTGCAGATTATTGCATTGTCATGGGTCCTTAATACGTGTGCAAAGTTTCAAAGAAATCGAATAGCTGGAAGTTGGTTAAAATTAGGCTCAAAGATTCCGTTACATTCATAGATAGATGGATAGATGGATAGATAGATGGATAGATAGATGGATAGATAGTTACAACCCAAGTTAATAAAAGCGTGTTAAAAATACAAGGATTTGTATAAATACAAATACCTATTTTTATACAGATATCAAAAGGTTTATAGTGATAATTTATACGTAAATTTGTCTATACTACCGATTCCATTGACCACACAGTGCGGATATTACGATCAGTGGCGTAGCTAGAGGTAAAGTAGAATTTAGCTAAGAAAAAGCCACAGGCGTCATACAAATAAAGAAGGCAATCAACTATTTCTTTCTAATCGTGTCGTTTATATAGTGTGCGAGCAACAAAAAGGGGAATTATTTGAAAGTGAGACCGAGCTAATGACCGCATGGCTTTTTCTCCGCTGAACTGCAGTCTGTCAGGGGCGTTCATATCTACTATTTCAGTAAATCAAAGTTTCTTTGTTGAAAAAATTTTGAGAGCAAAAATAAAAGTTCCCTATCTCCAAAACGGACCCCTCTGTTTTTACTTTTTCTTGTAGCATAAAACTTGACAACCAAAAAAATACCATTATGTACTTATACCTTCTTTTCTATAAATACCCCCTTTAAGGGGGTCCCTTCTAACTGGGGGCCCGGCGCACGCTACGCTAGTGATTACGATTTCTACCGAAGTAGATAAATAAAAAGTTTAGTTTATCCTTGGTAAAAAAGTGTGCTAGCATTAAACACCATACACGTTCAGCCAAATTAAACGGTTCATAGTCAAGTAAAGCAACAACAAAGCGGGACCGATACTTCACCATGTTTACATGGAGACATTCGTTGTCTAATTTCTACCTGCTAGTATCCTTCCATACTTACCCATACTTCCCTATACTTCCCCATACTTTTTCATACTTTCCCATACTTCTCTTCGAACACATATGTACATTTTACGGGTGATTAGCTGGCGTGTTAAAGCGCTGGGTTGTTGGGCGCACAACCGATGTGGGTGGGTTCAAATCGTGTTCTACACGCTTTAGACTCCTCCTTTTCGCGCATTACCTATAAACCTTTTGATAAAAGTGTACACCACCTTGAATTACGATGATATCAATAATTCACTGCCCTACATTTCCATTTTTTTGCGAGTCGATTATTTTTTGTTTTTCGCCTATAGGAGAATAGATTTTTCAAATATTTTAGCTTACTTTCTCGGGTCAAACCCAAAACATTAATGATAATTGTAAACAAATTTCAAACTTTTCCATTCTTCATCTATTTCAATTCTAATAGAAGACCACTCTGTGTATTATTCCTGGTTATAAAGGCGCATATACTATAGTACAGTAAACATAGCGGCTTACGATAGCTTAAGCTTAGAGCTTAATGAGACGCATCTTTTGATATAAAAAATTAAATATACTTCTAAAAAATTAGGGTAGAAACCACATCTTGTGTTAACCGGTATATATATTTTGGATTAATAATACCTTTGTATGGCGGTACTAATAATTAGGGACTGGATTATATGCAACATGAAAGATTGAAATGTGCATGAAATATGCGTGAAAAGTGGCGGATTATACAACATAAAATGAAAGGTTTGATAAAAAATCTTTACACAAGAGTCAGACACATGTATTTTTATGTATTTTTTGACGCTGAATCTAATTCTGGGGTAAGAGATGGCCCTTCATGTCTGGAATTGGCTCAAGAGGCCGAAAATTGCCTCAATAGGTCCTGAAATACGGTTCCCTGGATAAGGCGGGATCGAGAGTGCATTCTGAAGCCAAAGCCGGATTTGTTCCCGACAGGTCTACAAAAACTGAAATTTCCTGTTTGGAACCGGGAAAATTGCCCCCTAGGGAAAATCGTGTTTCAGCCGAAGAAATTAGAACAGTGGGGTTTTTATGTACTTTTAAATTCTGTAGCTTAGATTGTGCTCGATGGTTAATGCCCAAGTGCCCCTAAGGGGTCATTTTCCCGTCTCAAACTGGAAATTTCAACGGGCCAAAAACTTTTCGCAACATAGTTTAAGATCTAGAATTTAAAAGTACGAGAAAATATCACTGCTGTGATTGCTACATTTGGAACGCGATTTTCCGGCCCCAAGGGGTCATTTTCCCTGTCCCAAACGGGAAATATATTATTTGGGTATAAACCTGTCAAGCACAATCTAATATACAAAATTTAAAAATACATAAAAATCTCACTCTTGTGGGGTTGCTACGCCTGCAGCACAATTTTGCGGCCTCTAGGGGGTCATTTTCCCGGTTCCAAAATGGGAAATTTTAAAAGGTTAAAAACTTTTGCGCATAGTGTAAATTACCGAATTCAGATGTATATGAAAATGTGACTGATGTGATTGCTACATCTGAAACTCGATTTTCCGGCCCCTAAGGGGCTATTTTTCCGGTATCAAACAGGAAATTTTAGTTTGCCGTAGATCTGTCGAGCACATATTCGACTTTGGCTTTAGAATGCACCTTTGACCCCGTGTTATCTTGGAGATCGTATTTCATGGCCTATAGAGGCCATTTTCGGCCTGTGGGACCAATTCCAGAGGTGTAGGGAAATTTCTAACCTCAAAATTGGATTTAGCGTCGAAAAATACATGGGAAAACATATTATATCTTACTCTTGTTTAACTTTCAGTTTTTTGTGGGGCTGTGTAATATGCATTATAACCATAACCATATTTTACTGAAAATATGCTATTGCACATGAAAATGTTTAAAATATGCATATAATCCGGTCTCCACTAATAATATTTCATTTTCTTTTATAAAAAAGCATTTCTAAGTACCGATGCTAAGAAACTTAAAATACCTTATACTCATTAAAATAAACCACAAGCATCAACAAACACGAAAATATTTATATAATTTATCAGAGCTACTCTCCTTTTAACATCTTCTCACAGTAATTAAAATAAAACAATTTCAGTAAAAATTTTATACATCTACATACTTGTTATATCTTGTTAAAAAAAAACAGTTTCCATCAACAAAATACAAGAAGTATGCAGCATCACGCTGTGGGCTCCGTTTCATAGAATTGTCAACCGTGAAAATTAATTATAAGAATAATACCTTTTGGTCACAGGTTATTATTGTGTGCTGTATAGTTTTAATTAACAAAGACGTTATGTCCGCAGGATGTAAAGAGTTCATTTAAGTTTCTTCTTTTTACGAGATAAATATAGTACTTAAGAAAGAGATTAGTTTGTATAAGGTGTTTCAATAAGATAAAAACCCAGCAACACTATTTTTTTTAAATCTTTATGACAACTTACAAAGGCTTATGCCTAGAAACCAGAGTACCGTAAGTGCCGGGTTACTGGATGTTTAATCCATTATTTTCGTGTTCCGTCAACGTTATCCAAGCACTGACACATGCGGTTTTTGCATTTCACAGCACCTTTTAGACAACGCGGTAGTGCCACCACGGACGTTATTTTTAAATAACTACTACCATAAAGTAAAATTTTCTTACTCTATGCTACTACCTAGAAATGACAGAATACTACACAGTGGTTTGCCATTGCCAAATGTGAGGTGACGAGCAATGAAAAATCCGATGTCCGACTCCGAGGTTCGAACCCGGATCGCTGCGGTGAGAGGCTGACATGTTAACCCCTGCACCACTGCTCGCCACAATTTGCCGGCAATATACATTTTTCATATTGGCATTGATGGTAAAGCATTGGCAATTGGTGGCAATATTATGCCAACATTTAATACGCATTAAAAAGTCAACCCTAAATAAACACTCAATTGCCAATAAATTTTACATGCAGGCGAATTGCCGGCAAGCATACAAAAATGGCGGCATACCAATCCTGATTAAATAAAGTATGCCTTTTTGTTGCAGGCAAATAAATATTGGATTTTTAAGGCAAACCTTCAACGCATATTCATACTTTTCAAACCATATTATTAACATTGGTATTTAACTAACATTAGAGCAATTTTTTTGATCTGTTTTATTTATAATGGCAGCTAAACGACATTATTTTATGTTTTTTACATAATTTAAAGGAAATGGCCTTTTCATAACATGTTGTTGTTACAAATCATGCAAATGAAAATTAAGTCAAACAAAATATTTATTATGTATTTTTGAGAGAATAAAAATAAAATGATGGTAAAATTAGCTAGGTTAATATCGACCGAAGGTGACAAATTCAAATTTCCCGCTTAGCCGAAATACAAGATTTGACGATTTTGACAGATGAAGAAAAATTGCTTTTGTTTGACCGCTTTTTACAATTGTTTTCTACGTGGTTTTCTACCTTTTTAGTTTCTTTTTTAAGGAAAAGAGGTTTTAATAGACATAATTAAGTGTATTCATTACCTAATTAGTGTGTGTTGTGTGATTCATTGGTGATGGCTAGTCGAGAAGGCGAGTTATTCAAGTAGACTGTTAGGAGCTGTAAACATTTTGTTTAAAAACTTTTAAGTTTGTAGTTACTTAAAAAAATAATATGAAATTAGGCAGTTGCCTTATTAAAAGTTTTAAAGACGTGTTAATAAAAAATATTATATATATTTAATAGTTTTTTTTATATTTAACTCCTTTAAATTATTTCTCCCTATGTTTTGGATCTGAAAATTGAGTGTAAGTGTCCTTTGAATACTTACTATTTTAAAGTGTTTTCTTTTGGTTTACTATCTTTTTTTTAATTTTATTACATACCTTTTATTTTTTATGGTTTATTGTTACTGTATAAAAATTTATATTATGTAATTTTTTTAATGATAAACTTTGCTGCCTTTTCTTTCTCATTTTTTCGATTACAAAATTCTAAATATGTTATTTAACTTTTGGGACATTCAACTTATTAAACTTGCAATACTTATTTAATGATAAATGCCATTATCCTAAATGCATTTTTCATCATAACCGTATCTCAAAAAATAAGAGAATTAATTAGAGCCGATATTATTGCTTAAACAAAGTTACTTCTTAATATTACGATTGGCAAAAGTTAGATTTTGATAGCTTTAAAGTTATAGAAATATGATAATTATAGCTTATTTTATTTTACTAAAAAAACAAATGCGCAAAAATACCTAAAAAGCACAATTGTGCAATTTTAAAAAATGAGATACCCCACTTTGTGATACTGACGACGATATATTACATACAGAGTAATTCATTAAAATATTTTGTTTTAAATGTATACAAGGTACTGCATGTGACGCCCTCTAGAGTACACAATAAACTTGTTAAAACATTTCTATTTCTGATCTCTCAAAAGCCCCCTTTTCCAGCCGAATAATAATACAATTATTTATAAAAAACTAAAACCACAATATATTTTTATTACCCTGTATCTCCGTAATCATCCACTTTTGGACTAAGGTAAGTTGGGATAGATCGTCATATTTTTACCAAGTCTTGTTTGAAAAACAAATTTTCAAGCTTTCCGCATTGCACATTGGGCCATAAGAGCATTATTATCCTATTGCAGAGCCGTACACAGGCAAGAGCAAAGAGGGTAATTGCCTCCCCATAGGAGCCCAAAGAAGACCTCTTTTTTATCTTTGGACAATCCACGAAGGCTGAAAGCCTAAATACTAACGTACCGTGGGTGTCTTAAGCAGGGTAAGGGGAAGTTTGTTAACACGCGACTTAAAAACTTGAAGATTTGGGGGAAGGAAAGACTTCCGCTGGCAGTAGGTTCCACAGTCTAGAAACTCTAGGGATAAAAGAACGAACGAAATGGGAAGTTCGGGGCCTGTCCAATTGAACCGTATAGGGATGCATACGCGCGGCACCACGAGTTTCTCTGTTGGGAGCTGCAAGAGGAGGGACTATACTGGAAAATTCGTCAGAGCAGAAGCCGTAATCTATAGAAGATCGATAGATCTCCCACAGCTCGACGATGGGCAAGAGAAGGAAGTCTTAAAGATGGGTTTTATGTTGAAGGTTGCGCCTAAACCCCTCTGTTTACTTACTTGGAGTTATGTTTAGTTTTTTTATAGTCATCTTTTGCCGTCCCCCTCCCAAATCAATTTCTGCGCAGGGCCCTGTCCTATTGATACAACTTATTGAACCTAAATGTCGCTGTGTAAAATGCAACCCATTTAAAAAGTATTGGCAAAATATATTTTCTCAATTTATTTGGATAATAAATCGAAAATAGACTTCCAGTATAAAACCCGCTTTACTTATGCCTTGTTCAGACACCGCTAGTAATTAAGTCAAGTATCAAGTAATTAAGTATTCTCGTGCGTGTGGGCAGGTACTACACTAAACTACTTTTCTCATTTTTACTATTCACACGCACGAGAATACTTAATTACTCGCTACTTGACTAAATTACTATCCATGTCTAAACAACGTTTAAAGATGGTATTACAGCTAAATGTAATTTTTGACACCTAAAAAATCGAAAAAAAACACACTTTTATAGTATTTGTAAAAATACTATTATTTTTCTAGCACACCCTGTAACTTACTCTTTTCATACCAATATAATTTTTATTGTCTCTTTAATTAAAGAAACGCTTGAGATGTCTACATGTAGTACCGTCATCCGACATCTTGAATTTTCTCATGGTGTGCAACGATAAATATTTTTAATTATTTTAACCACCTAACTTTTATGTATTTTTTGTCATATGACCAGGATTAATTTTCATAATAAATGTACCTGTATGTCTTTAAATCACGTCGAATAGTTTTAAACATCGTTATGTTGAGAAGGAGACGCAGCATTGTTAAGCAACACGATATCTCTAATCTCAACTGTGTATCTATTGTAATTAGGATGCCTGGTTCTATAAAAGTATTTTTATTAACTCGATGTGTTAAATACTTTTAGCTTTTATATAGTTAATTATACAGGGTGTACCAACTCTATTTATATACGTATAATTTCGAACCTGTAGTCGATAAAAAAATAAACCTAAAATACCAAATATTAGCCTTGTTCGTAAAGTAAAATTTACAACCAGTGTTCAATTTTCTAATGAGCATGCTTGGTTTAATATAATTTTCTGATTTGGAAGTTGGGAATTTTTAACTCTGCGAACAGCATGACATAAAATGCCAACTCTACCTACGCAGCCAAATTTTTAAAAGATGCATGGCGGTACCTACCCTAACAAATAATTAAATAATTTCTAAAACCAAAGACTGAAAAGACACTTAATCTGGCTAGGATTTTGAAATTGTAAACAACTTTAAACGAACAAACACGTAAAATCAAATGAAATCACAGGAATGGTCATTGCGCATGTCTCCAATTAAAAATGTCTACAAAATCAGCAGATTATTTTGACGGGAGCACACTAGTTCACAACCAAAAATTGGACGTCTGCGAACAGGGGATTTTTATTTAGCCGTTTGGATTTCTTTTCTACGAACGCTTTTAACAAAAGGCGCATGCCTCTGACGGTTTTTGAAAGTTTCTGGCTGCTCTACGAACAAACATATTTATTCGAATACACTTTTTTTACTACAGTACTAGTTAATATACAAGGTGTCACAAAAACATAATGTTCATTGTCAATTAGGTTTTTTTAAAATGGAATACCCAGTATATTTTAACAAATTTAGAGTCTGCATTAAATTATTCATCAAAAATGTAAAACACACTCTACGTTGCTGGTTTTTGAGATATTAGCGGTATGCTGATATAACTCTTTAACGATTAATAAGTAAAGAAAAAAATAATATTTGGGTTTTAATTATTTTTAAATAATTCTGTTGGAGCGACAAATAATATAATACCATGTAATTAATTACCTTCAGTTGAAAAATCTTCTAATACGTATGTCGGCAATTTAGTTTTAACTCCACCAATCTACTATGTATCCTCCCGCAATTCACCGCTGCCGATTTGAGCAGAACGATCAGGGGCTGCAAAGGCTTCCTTCTTTCGTCGGACCCCATTTTAATTTCCTATGGGCGTCGAGTAGGTTTCCACACCCGTTTAAAATGTGATGTATTTTTAAACAGGTTTAAAATTACCCGTTTATAAATATATCACTTTATATTTCTTTTACTCAGTTTTTGAGACGTGTGCATATTTTGTCGTTTTTTGTTAATATTGGCTAGAAAGCAGACCATTAAAAAGTAATTTGATCTTAGTTAGCTCTGAAAGAAATGCCATTGGCAAGTGTGAAAATCTGCATCGCCAGATCGTACAGTGTTTGACAGATGCGACCTTGCAGTGCAAAATATGACGATCTAACCCAACCTTCATTAGTCCAAAAGTGAATGATTTTGGAAATACAGAGTGTCAAAAATTTATTCTGATTTTATTTTATTTTTTATAAATAATTTTGTTAATAATAGATATATTGTCACTTTATTCGTTTAGTAGGGATTTTAAGAGGTGAGAAATAAGAATTTGCTATAAATTTTATTTTAATTTTAAAGAGCGACACCTGCGGTATCTTGCATAAATTAAAAACAAAATAACTTTTTAACTCCTTACAAGCTGTAAGAAATTTTTTCTGTTTCATTTTTGTAGAATAATGTTTTATCTTAAACAATTTCAATATTAGTTTTGTATTTTATTGAGTGTTATGGCGAAAAATCATTTAAATTAATAATTGAATAACGTAAATAAGGGTAAAGAATAATACTATTTTAGAGTAAACTAATTTATGTTTTGTTCTTAAAACTTTTTAATAAGATTTTATTACTTCGCTAAATTTAATGGATGACCATGGAAAACAAATGCAAGGTAAATTTAAGCCTTTTAGCAGAAGCTTGCATTTGTTTTCCTTGATCATATTTTAGCATTTTAAAATTTACTAAACTAAATAATTAACTCAAAAATCCGATATTTCAAAAAAATTAAAAGCATATCAGCAAACTGCTTAAAACATTGCTGTTAAAAAATTTTCGAAACTAAAATATTTCCAAAATTAAAAACTTATGAGGGATAAAAAAACCCAAAAATTAAGAAACACGCTGCTGCAAGTAACCGACGCAAGATAGCGAAATGCTATTTTCACCAGTGGGTTTGGCATAAAATTTGAGCATCGCAAATAGGGTTCAGTTTTTGTGAAAAACATACAGAAACATAAGTTTTCTATGAAAAGCGTCGAATTTGGCTCACTCTGTACAGAAGAAAATTAAAACACAATTTTAATGACGCAAATGTCGTTAAATAACCCAGTTTAGCAGTGTCAATCTAATTAAAGGCCGCAAATTTATGAATAAATGAATAATATAAAGTATCCGGCGTTAATTTAAATGGGTATGCATTTTCTTTAATTTGAATACTTACTTCCCTTGTTTGTCTATTTAGGAGTATCTTCGGGCCAAAATGATAAAGGAACCAGTTAACATATTAGCCTATTATTATCTGGACACATCTAGATCTTTTGTAAGATAATTATCAGCTAACCGTTAAAAACGGCATCATAAGTTTTGCTTTTAATTGGTCCTATTATTGTACCTACAAGTGATACAGATTTTGCCTTTGTTTTTTAGTTAGTTTTTAAATTTAATAAGAGAAGTACTTACTATATATATATATATATTTATATATATATATATATATATATATATATATATATATATATATATATATATATATATATATATATATATATATATATATATATATATATATATATTAGTTCGTAGAGTTTCACGGATAGATGAATATGTAGAGTAATCATTTCGGGAGTATATCCGTTTTTTTTTTTTTCGCTCTTTCGGGGTCATCCCACCCAGGCCGACGACCGCCCCCTAGGTGGTGCACTGCAGCCTGAGGGCTTATTTTACCTTGACCCAGACTCCTTCCCATTCACACACCATTCATTCCATAACTTGGATGGTTGTTGCTCGGTCCTTCCTGCTCCTGCTTAACTCCGGAGATCGACGCTTGCCGATACAACCGGAGCAGCCACAAGCGCGCCTTATATCCGTTGGTCGTTTGTATTCATTGCGGAACTTTGCAGACGTTTCGTCAAGATCGCACTTGGCATTTTCAATGGTGTCAGATGATTATTATTCTGTGATATATATATATATATATATATATATATATATATATATATATATATATATATATATCACAGAAACTAACCAGAACATGTTTTTCACGTGTACGTTTAATGTGGGTTGGCAGCATAACAGTACATATTTTAAATAGTGCTGTTATTTTATTGATTTATTTATAAGAATAGGATGTCAACAGGTCTATAACCCAATAGCGACATCTAAAAACAATACAAAAGTGTACAGATATTTGAGCATAATTCATTATATTATTACTATTAAAATTTATACAATTAAAAAGTGAAATTATTGAAGATTAGTTTGCCTTATTCGCTTTTTAAATGTGTTCAGTGACAGCAAAAAATATTAACATATTAAAACTTATCATTATACACCGTTATTAAACGACTCAATGGAGAATGTTTACCTAAACTGGTAAAAAATTATATCCCACGCCATTGTTATAGGTAAATAATCATGGCCTTCTATTTTCAAACGATTGAATTTTGAGCAAACTTCGTTCAAGACATTTTTGACCAATTTAAGTTTGGACAAATTGTCTCATTAAATTCGATTTAATTTTGAAAGAATGTCGTTAAAAAATATTTATGATCGATTTTATATTGGATAAATGTCGTTTAAATTTTTTTAACCGATTTAATTTTTGGCAAATATTGTTTATTGTATTTTTGACTGGCTTGATTTAAAAAAAAATGTCGTTAAAGAGATTTTTCACCGATTTAATTTTGAACAAATGTTGTGTAATTTATTCTTAATCGTTTTAATTTTAAACAAACGTCATTTAAAATATTTTTGACCGATTTTATTTTGGAGAAACGTCGTTTAAGATTTTTTAACCGATTTTATTTGGGTATAATGTCTTTTAATGCATTTTTGACTGATTTTGTTTTTAAAAAATGTTGTTTAAGACAGTTTTGGGGTGTAAAGAGTACATAATTGAATATAGGGGTTACCTGGTAGGGACATTCCTCTCCCGGAGCAATGAAATTTTCTCCCCCATCGAAGAAATTTGGTATGAATTGATTATAAATATAAATATAATCTCAAAGTATACAATTTGTTCCACAGATATATACTTCACAACTTTTTTAAGGGTAATACTTTTTTCGGTTACATCAGGAAATATTAAACATCCCCGGAAAAAATATATGTTGCATCTCATATAATCATAAAAGTCCCTCATACTCAAGTCAACCTCCACGTGCTCGTTGTGGTTTTTTTCTTGTTTGGCAACTTCTTGTTTGGGCACGTAATACAATTTTACCTCTTCTGACCCTTTTTATTTGGGTTCGGTTACCTGGACAAAATGCATAATTATTTTTTATTGGGTACCCTAAAGGTATGCATATAATTTAATAATATATTCATTCTAAGTTTACATGAGCGCTGTAATGCGCATTTGGCAAATGCGAATTTGAATAAAACTCATGTGTAAAGACTTTTAAATCAATATCAATCTTATTGCATTACGATAGTTCTTTTATTATTACAGAGAATAGGTGTGGGGTCCTGGTTAGTTAAATCTTTTTTTTATTCATTAATTAAACCTAAGACTAATACACACTTTATAAATCCATTTAAGAATTCTATACCCACCTTTAACCCTCGTTTCACACTAAGCCGGATTCGCCGGCAGAACGATAAAAAATTACATGGAGCCTTTGAGTTTGCCGACTTTCGGGATTCATAACGTGTGAAAGGTCTCCTAAGACTCCATACACTTCAGTAGCGTCGGTCCGTCGCCCGTCTCCCGGCTCCTGCTTATGTGAAAATGCCCTAGGGTACCAAACAAGAAGAAATAATAATGCATTGTTGTTGAAGTGACCAAACCAGAAAAAAGGGTAAGGTCAGGTAAAATTTTATTAGGTTCCCGAACAAGAAGTTTCCAAACCAATATAAACCCTCGTCGTACATCCTACTTTTACAGATGAGGCTCTGACGAAACACAATTATCCACACCCATTTCGGTAGGGTCTTAAATTTGTTTTTCACTAGATGGAATTTAATAAGAATAATCCACAATTAAATACAACCTTTATTTGAAAAAATCTGACCTCACTTACCTCTTTAATATTAATAATTAACAAAAAATAAAAATTTAAAGAAGCAAATGTCGGAAGCAAATTATTTCAAGATGCAATCGTAGCGTATAAATGAAATTAATTGCCCATAAATATATTATAAATAAACCAAAACAAAAGTGTTACAATTCATTAATCATTGTTATCAATGAAATCTTGATATTCATATATTAATGGATAATGATAAATCAGTTAGAGAAGAAAAAAACGACTTTGTACGTGTGTGGACTGATAATTTAGTGATATTTCTTTTTTCTTTCTTCTGCCAATCTGAAATATTTTATTTTCTTTGATTAATTGCTTTTAAAGTGCACCTGGTCTAGCCTGGATGTAACATCTTAATTAGGTTTTGTCATGCAGAAAAGCCTGTTTAAAAAGGATACGTATATTTTTTCTGGCAACTACTAGTCGTCAAAAGAATTTTTTGTATAATTAAAGCATTTTTTGCAATAATTCCATTTGCTATCAATTCTTCCTTTTAAAAAGTATAAAAAGCTTTTGTTTAAAGAATACTTGGCCTATAAAAATGTTTACATTTTTTATTTGTTTTTTGGTATTAAAAAATAAATGTTCTCTTTTTTTTTTGGTTATTAAAAAATATTTAAAAAAAGTAATATTTTAATTTGACATATGGTGTTTCTCCAGGATACTTTAATTAATTTTGAAGAATGAAGTTCCTATGTTTGACCAAAAATTTGTAGTAGAAAAACACATTTTTATTTGACATTTAAAAAATATTTTTTTTATCTGTGATACTGTGTTTTTGTTCCATAAAAATCCTGTGAATAGTCTGTTTTATAAAAAATTGGCCTGTTTTCTTTAAATCCTTGGCAGTGCCTTATTACCCAATAGGCTGACTAGGCTGCGATTTATGAATTCCTACTGCGTGTCAGCACCTTCATGGAGTTGAAACGCAGTAGCAAATACGAACAGTATCACCTTTATTTACTTCTTTAAATCCTACGTGAGTTTGGTGCTGCAGTCTGGGAGGAATTTAAAAGCATGCAAATGCATAAACGGTTTGTGAATTCCTACTGCGTGTCAGCGCCTTCATGAAGTTGAAACGCAGTAGCGAATACGAACAGTATCACCTCCCTTTACCACTCTAAACTATACGTAAATTTTGTGCTACAGTTTGGAAGAAATTTAAAAGCATGCAAACGCATAATTTTATTACGAATGAAATTTAACCTGGTAACAAAAGGTCTGTTCCCAAAAGCATTACAAATCAGTCAAAGTGAATCAAACAGCTCAAATACAGTGAGATAATTAATACATAACCATTTTTAGAAAAGTCATAGTTTATAAGTTCTTTTTAGAATTTTTGTTATAACATATTCGGTTTCATTTAAAAGACAATTTTAATTTTATAAATATTAAAATTAAACTTTTAGTTCTGTAATTGTACATTTTTATTGGCTAGCTATTAGGCTATTATTTTTTATTTGTTTTGTCTTTTGACCATGGTTATACAGCAAGTATTTATTATATTTATTATTTATTAGGCTAATAAATATTTTAACTTTTAATTTAAATTTGATACGAGGTATTACAAAATGATGTTAGCAAAGCCAAAAAAATCTGACAAAACATTATACAGTGCTTGTCTAAATTCAGGACCTCATCTCCTAACTTTTGAGGATTTGAGAATTTGAGGACTTTAGTGAGACAACATAAACTAAATTTTAGACAGGAAATGACAGATATATATGTCAAACTCACAGCTAGGCGCCATTTCAAAAAGAAACATTAAATGAAAAAAGTCAAACTGTAAACTTTTTATTTAAAAAACAAACATTGACGCACTACTTTCAGGTTATAAACCGTTTAAAATTCACATAAAACTAAAAGAAAAACAACCGTATGATTTAATTAAATGCAATAAGGCGGTAAAGTAAAAAGATTTAAGGCGGGGGCAAAGGGTCTCCTGTTGTCATTCAGTATGAATTCCAAATATAAAAACAAATTTGCTTGTACTTAAAACATCCCAGGTTACAACATGCGTAGCAATTATAGGGCTGATTTCTGTGTTCTACTTTATGAATTCCTACGCAATATTTGTGCTGGCGCGTAGTAGTATTTTTAATGTGTTCCAAAATAAAAACTCCCATTAAATCCTCCTGAATTTTAGCACGGTAGGGTGTTGTAGCGTAGTAGGAATTCATAAAACGCGACTATGCTACAGCCCAGTGGCGGCGCCAGGGGGCCGGGCTATCCCTAAAAATGGCTGGCCACCACCTGAAAAATTGGTGTCCCTCCCATGTAAGGTGGAAGATAAGAACGAAAGAAATAGGTACTAAAAGTTAGATTTGAATATTTAGAATGCTACCCTTTTTAATTTGCTCCTCAAAATTATTGCGGGACAGGAATTACCATTATAGTGGACAAAGGAAATTGAGGTTTTTTATCGGTGAAGCCTTTTTTTTCTTGTTGGGCCTTTAAAAATTTCACTCGTAAAAAAAAATTTGGCTCCACCTAAAAATGTTCGACTTTTTGTTTTTGTAATCCATTTTAGCGCCGTAAGATAAAATAGGCCACAGACAGGGAAGGAGTTTTTTTTTGTCTTGTCTTTAATTTTATTTGTGGATAGGTCACCGTAGGGTAAATTAGGCGCCAGTTCTGAATATGGATTTTTAGGTATTCTATCAGTCAGTGTCTTACCTTGGGATTTAGAGCTTATTCAGTGTTCTAATCTCGGAAAGCTTCCTTTCTATATTAATAAACACATAATATGTGTGTAGATTTAAACAATGTTTTCGATATAAACAAACAAAAGTTTTTTTTATCAATTCGAAAAAATGGATTTTGTCCAAAAATTGAGTCGCAAAAACCATATTGGTAAATCAGTCATTGTTTATTTTGATATACTCACAATCACTTTATTTTATTGCCGCCAATGGCAAAACAGTTTAGAACATACCTAAGGTGACACACTTTTATAGTCATACACTTTAGATTCATGAGGGGTTTTAACAACATCGCCGAACTGCCTTTAGAGTAAAAAAAAGATATGATTTATTACTGGCAAAAACACTGCCGGCTAGAAATCGGTATTTTTTAAATTTTAACTCGTACGTCTAGCTATTCCCCAGAGTGAAGCTTAAAAATTTTCTGCATTCTCAAGTAGTTCATCGACTAGGAAGGACATTCCGCAATTTATATGATACTTGGTGACCAGTAAAAATTTTAAAATTAAAAAAATGTTTGAATTGTTAATCCATATTTTGTTATAATAAAAGTGATATTCTTTCGGGATACGATCAGTTTCACTTCCCTCAGTTTCTTGACCAGCAACAAAGTCGGTCTATATAGGGTCATACATACATTCGGTCATACTGATTTGACGTGCTATGACGTCACATCTCCTATTTTTCGGCCATGTTATTCAGTGCCGGAGATATACAGTTTATTGTATTATTAAAACAACCGTTTACACAACAGTTTTTCAATATTATTAAGTTGTAAATTCTTTCACTTTAAATAAAAAAACATTTGGAGTTACAATTTTCAACAAATATCACTTTCAAAACAAGGCAAAATGAAATGCGCAAATTCTGGATGCCACTGGATTGATCATCAGCTTTGATTTTACCCAGTCTTGCCAACTTTTTTCGTGGAGTGCCCTTCCTTGTGTCCCCGACCTCGAACCGCCTAAAAGTTAAGTATGTGTCGCAACCTATTCCCAGTATAAATATAAACTAGCCTTGGACCTGCAAATAATCCTAATCATTCGATCACGTGACGGATGCCACTTAAAATATTAATAGAGATTCAGAATGAAGTTAGCCACTGTTTCAAAAAACTATATCAGTTTCACTTCCTTCACATATATTCACTGATCATGTCTCAAAAAAATGGGCCGAGACGAATTCACTCCCATTTGAAGCAGGTAGGTTTTCTGGACAACCGAATTCACTCCCGCCATGGGTCGAGTTCACTCCGCGTTAATTATTAACAGAAACAGGGTTTTCTTTAAAAATTTAGACATGGTTGCCATATGTTCGTGTAAAAATAAATTTTGGAACTATAAAATTTGTTATCGCAATTTTTGATTTAAAACATGAAAGAGGGAAACCTAGAGGTCTAAATTAAACAGATACATCATTATAATATAATTCCTTCTTTAAATGTTATAATCTTATTTAAATACCATGTTTTTAAGTCGGATTACAAGTATCATTATGAATAATAGACCCTTTTTAATTAACAGGTAGGTAGTAAAATTAGCTATAACAGGTAGGTAGTAAAATTAGCTATAACCTGTGGTGTAAAATAAATTTTAGTTTAGTTTACAAATATACTCTGGTAGTTTATCCTGTAAGCAATATGGAAGCTAAAATCATCAAAAGTGAAAGGGGCAAAGATCTCATCGTTGTCGATGGGTTTAAATTCTCATTTCACAAGTTGTTGGCAAAAGATACGTTAAGAAGATGGGCTTGTACATCCAGAAGACCCCCTTGTAAGGCATTTGTAAAAACCAGACTAGAGAATCTGGAGATCGTAGAAGCTTGTTTGGACCACAACCATGAGAAGACACCCGAAGAGCTTTTGAATAGGCAAAGTATAAGTAATGAAGTGAAACAATCTGCTATAAACGATATTTCTGCGAAACCAATGAAGTTAATTCGAGCAAAAGTAAGAGAATCACACAGCGATACTATTACTATTTATGACGTGGAACGAATCAGGAAGAATATGTATTCAACAAGATCTAAAATTTTACCAAAACTTCCGGTTAGTGTTGAAAGATGAAGCAGAAAATGAAATTACTAAATATCTAACTTATATATTTGGGTTACCGTTTCTAAAGCCAGAAGATGTAGGAGATTGTTTTGCCATTGACTTAGCTGAAGTTCAACCCAGTGATAACAGGGTACTTAAATTTTGTGACTATCTAGTTGAGAATTATATAGAAGAAACATCTAGATTTCCACCACATATTTGGGCGGACAATTCATCTTCTTTAACGTTAACAACAAATGCCTGCGAATCTTTTCATTCTCGTTATAATTCATCATTTTACAGTCCCCACCCAAATATTCATCAATTTCTAAATGTTCTTTGGATTTTCAACTAGATTCATATATTAAACTACAAAGTATTGATACAATAGTTAAAGTCTATGATAGTAAAGTGCTGCGAAAAAACAATTCTTAGATAAATATTTAGCAAAAATTAGAAAATAAGAGCATAAGTAATTTTGAGTTTGTAAAATGTATTTCCCATAGATGTAAGGTAGCTGTTTAAAAAATAATATTAATATAAATAAATGTAAATATATGAAATATGTTTCTTTCGTTATTTCCCAGTATTTTCTTCAAATCTGGCAATGCTGCTTAACAATTTGAACGAAGTTTTCGATTATTTAGGTAATAAAGGTAAACTGACCCGGGAGTGAATTCGTCCGTCACCTTTTTCGCCATCAGGTACTATTCCTTATTTTGGGAGTGAATTCGACCCTGCCCAAAAAAATACCACTAAAATAGAAATTAAAATATGAATTTGTCAGATAATTTGCATATAAACAGTTTATATTGTTTCCTAATAAATAAAATCTAAAAATTTAAAAATATTGGCAAAGATTAGGTCAAAATAGTTTTTATCAGAATTTAAATAATATTTGAATAAGTTGAATAACTTTATAAAATAACTGATGTAATGTAAACTGGCCAAGTCAAATCTACCTACTGAAAGATATCATACATATTTGGATTTTGTACAGAACTTGAAACTCATTAAGATCTTCATTATTTATGCGGCGAAGCCCACAGCCAAGCATAATTTTAGTATTGAACTTGGCTCACCTTTTTCACGATTATGTTTTTGGTTGAACTATAATCACCCAAGCATACAACGCGTCAGTGGGAAAAATACTGAAAATCTAGTTTTAGCAAGAAAATGAGAAAAACATAAGGTTTTTAAAACTTTCCATAATAGTAATGAAGACATTTTGAAAATGTGGTTAGTTGGCTGCTCAAATATGTATGTTTTTTTAGTAGCAAAACTAATGGTTATTATTATTTCTACAATTATTCTCAAGATTTTGACAATACAAAAAATGTTAGACCTAACCTGGCTTAGGTAATGGTGCATTTCAAAACGAGGTGAAAAGTGTTTTGTTACTGTCAAAAGGAACAGATGGATTACCGGGGTGAGCCATTCCTTAAGACACTAATGAAACTTTTCACCGAGGTTTGATTGCTTTTTATGGTAATTATTTACAAACCGGACGCATCGCCGATTTTATTGAAATTTGGTATACGGTGGTTTTTTGAGGCGCTAATTACGAATCTGTAAGAATTTTTAGTCGGACGCGTTTTGTTCTCGAGATATTCATCATCAGACTTGATAACCATTGAAAGCTAAATTGGCACTCAATATTTGACACCTCCAAAAACACAATTTTTTTTATTTTACCCGTTTTTTCCATAAAATTGAAAAGTTTCACTTTCAATCGTTGGCGGCGCCAAGGCTACTGCAATTGAAATGGGGGAAAAATGGGGTTTTTAAAGGTGGAAATCAAATATTAAGTACCAATGAATACCGATGCGTCCGGTTTGTAAATAATTACCCTTTTTTATTTACACTCGCTTATAAAAATCTAATGACGTCATGTTTAGAAAACCCGCCAGAAAAATTTTTGTGACATTATTTGATTCGTGTCAAAATCTAACCGAAATATCATATGACAGAAAAATAAGACTAATAATTTTACAAAATTGAAATAGAAAAAACTCCACCGATAGATGGCGTAATAGACAATAAACTACTACGTTTATTCAACATCTTCGCTTTTTATGGCCTAAACCGTACCGATGAGACCAAAATAGTTCGAGACCGGTCTGCGATTGGTGATCTCAATTAGCTTTGAAAGAAATATTTTTGGCTAGTGTAAAAATCTTCATCTCCAAGTTGGACAGTGTCCCGAGAGATACGACCTTGCAGTCAAGGAAATTGCAAGCAGTAGAGTTTTCGCTTATTTCAATTTTCATAAAAATATCGTATCATTTTAGCTTTTAAAGAAAAAGTATATGCGTCAATTTTTCGTCATCTTAAAGACGTCATTATGACGTCATTAACGGGACGTCTTTTGTCTGTGACTTAGGGAGGTCAATTTAACGTCATTGTGTCGTCACGTTGTGACCAAAAATGACTAAAAAGAGTCGTCAATAAGACGTCAGCTTGGTGCTTGAGAAATGGCTCTCAAAAAATCAAGTAAGCGGAAAACTTTTAAAGATGTTAAATAAGTACTTACAGTTGTCTTAGAAATCCAAAGATGTTAAGAAATATGCGAAAACTCTCCTTTTTTCTTACCATTTACTTCTACCAAGTCTCATTTTGATATGTATTATACTCTAGAAGGTATGGCTTGTCCAATAGATTTGTTGACCCCGAGTAGAATATGCTCCATATCTTTTTAAAATATAAAAATAAAAATTTAAAAATCGAAAAGGAATTTATAATACGTTTTAAGGCCGCGTCCCGTTGATTTTCAATTTAGAATATACAGTCTTGCATTACGGTTCTATGAAAGATTTATTGCCGAAAACGGAATAAGGCAAACCAAACCCATTGAAACCACATAAATATAAATCCGCAAAAGGCACGGAAAATGTTGCTTTTACCGATGTTCCTAGGTGGGTGTCCTGCACGCCTAAATCGCTTCGGAGCAAATGCCTGTTATTTCTGGTATTCTAAATGGTACCACTGTTATTAATAATGGTAATAGTTGTAAGGCGGTAAATTTGCATTTAACAATTAGTTATTTACAAGTAGTTTTTATGCAGAGAGTGTGGTCATGTGTAAAATATACATCTGAAAGAAATTTAATAGGTTATGGTTTCTCAATAGCAATAGAAATGAAATGAGAAAAGTAGCTCATGTCCCAGGTGTCAAGATATAAATTATTACTCCCTTTAACAATATTTACCTTTTTCTTTATCAAGATAGACAGTAGTAAATATACCACCACGAATATCTTTAAAACGGGCAAACAAACAAAATACATTTGGCACAAAACTGGAAAATCCGATGCCAATATCACTGCTAAATTTTGCCGGTGCGTCGGAACTGCGGACCCTTTTTAATCTCTGTCTGACGCAACTGCAGGCGAAACATTTCTTCTTTACCTGACTGTTTTTAATCAGTGTCAAAACTGCGGACCAAACCTTCTTTTTGTGAACCGTCTTTATAGTCCCTTCACCCCCTTACCCACCCTCAAATTACATGTGTAAACGATTATTTTCAAACTTGTTCTATATTCGTACCTATTCGGAAGTGATCAGGTCAGTTTTTTAAGTTTAATAAACAATTTTCTTAACACTCACACAATCCTGTTTTATTATTTATTCGATATTCGTACCTATTCCGACGCAAACGGGTTCGTTTTGGTTAGTTCAATTAACAAATTAATAAACACTCACACAACCCTTTTTCAATTTAATTTTACCTGATAAAATTTGGTTCTCAATTTTGCCAAAATGTAATCTTCTTTAAGTACGTGACAAAATTTGACCGCAGTTTCGGCGTCACCCATTTTTACGTGCCCGATAAATAATTTCCAAATACCAAATTTTGTAAACAAAGCTTTAGCGGATTAGAAAATGTTTTTAAACTTGAAGAACTTTTTACCTAGTAACGGCGTCAGAGATTGCTGAAATAATAAAATTTATTCATTACATTTTCATTTCCAAAAAAAAAATGCTTCTTTGCGAATAGTATTAAGAAAAGCACAAATTTAATTTTACCTTTCGGCAAAACTTATACTTGATACAAAGCTATGCTTGTAAAAATATTTTATATAAAACCCTTAACAAACAAAGCTGGCCACACCGTTCTTTTTTAAATTAATCGATTTTTGATTTTTTTTTTTTGTCTCAAAGAAGACGTTTCTTTTTACTTTAGTTTTTATACAGGGTTCCGTAATTAATTGGACATAGGTTAATGTAGGATACCTGACATGAAAATAAAGCGTTTGAGCTCAATATCGCTTAGCAAAATATTATTGGATTTCGTTCTACAGGGTGTTAAAACTAATTTTTTACCAAACATTTAGTGAAATATCTCGGAATCCTCTGGACAGATTAAAGTGAAATTTGGTGTACTCTTACTATTTGGTATGACAAACACGAATATGATATCTATTTTGCCATTACCACTAGATGGCGCCACATACAATAACATTAATTGATTAAAATGGTCATAACTTTTTGATCTCCCTGTATGCACATTTGCGAGTGGAAATAATAAAACAGCATTTAATTCTGGTCAAAAAGGTATACTTCTTTGATCTCCAAAAAGTAGACCGTTTTCGAAATAAACGACTTTTTTGTTAAATAACCGTCAGGAATTGTGACAAAAGATTGTGGAAGGAGTGAATATCATCAGGGCCCAAGAACAGTGCCGCATTATCCATTAGGCTGACTAGGCTACAGCCTAGGGCGCCATGAGAAAAATAGGCGCCAGACAGGGGAGCAATAGGCGCTAGAAAGAAGAGTTCCTCTGAATAAGGTGCTTTGAAATAAATGAAATATGCGGGAAGAGGAGGGAATGATTTTTTTTTGTTTTTGGTTACCAAATTTCATTTCGGGTGGTAAAGTAAGGCGTCTCAAAAGAAAATAATAGGCGCAACGGAGGTAAGGCCCTTTTTTTTGCTCTTCAAAATTTTTTTGTCACGCAAAATAGGCGCTCCGGGACTTGTAGCCTAGGGCGCCTCATAGGGTTAATACGGCCCTGCCCAAGAATAATCATTATCTGGAGTCAGGCAAAATTTAAATAAAAGAATTAGACATGTGTTCTAGTGGATGGTGAATATTTTGAACATTTATTATAATCAATAGCCTTTTCTAACTTTATCGTTGTTAATTACATTTTAGAGTGTTCGTGCGCAACCCAATAAAAAAGTCGTTTATTTCGAAAACGGTCTACTTTTTGAAGATCAAAGAAGTATACCTTTTTTGACTAAAATTAAATGCTGTTTTATTATTTCCACTCGCAAATGTGCATACAGGGAGGTCAAAAAAGTTATGACCATTTTAATCAATAAATGTTATTGTATAAATATAAAAATAGACCGTATGGAGACACCTTACCTTACGATAAATTCCTATTAGGGAGAAATCTCATATAATTAGACGGACAGTAATCGCAAGAGAGCATTTAATTTTAGTTCCCAATTACCAACTAGTAGAAGCTATTTTCTGTAAACAAATACCAATTCATTAAACTGATAAAATCGAAGAATTTTCCACCTAATGACTTGCTATAAGTAATAGTCTCTTACATTTCAGTTCGGAACACCTGGGACTTGCTTCTTTCAGTAATTGTTCAGTAATAATATTAAGACGGCAAACTATGTAAATTGTTTTCTTTAAAAGTCTGTAATTACTTGCGCATATCATTTATTGAAAAATCCTAAAATAATTTCCTTTATGCATTAGTATTAAATTAAACGCAATGGCGTGAAACAGAGATTAATTCTATCGATTAGGTTATTTCGTATCGACCCCCATGGTTTTAAGATAATGAAAGACATTTGTAAATGTTTAGTGTGTCATATGTGACACTTCAATAATTGGTAACTAAAATTAAGCGCCGATATACAGGGTGATTCCAAAATCGTTTACGATACAAGGGGTGATTCTACTTGACAAAATAAGGGTAGAGCTTCATATATTTTTTTTTTCAAAATGTCATTCGTTTTCGAGTTACAAGTCGTCAAAGTTCAATTTTTATTTTGGTATTTTTGGCATATTGCAGTTTTTTTCTAACTAATCCAGTTGATACTTGGCACACAAATCGAGCTTTGCAAGTTCTAAAATTTTAAGACAAAAGTACCTTTTTTAAATACCGCCGGAGGGCACTTTACCTAAAACTTAAAATTTATTTACATCATAACTTTTTTATTTTGACCGAAATCGCAAAGCTGGGGGCGCCATTTAACAGACAAGCAAAAACTTAAAAAATAAGCTATTCTTTATTAAAGTCGATAAACCTCACCGTTTAGGCACCAATAGACATCAAAGTTTTCATCAATTTTAATCAAATTAACTACATACATAAAGTAACAGTAACTCAACCGCCAAACTTTAAGGAGCAATTCTACAACAGAAAAAAAAGAAAAAACCTTTTATAAACATATGTCCAAAACGTTTTAGTTTTTAAACTACGGTGTGTTAAATATTTAAAAAAAAACTTTTTTAAATATTTAACCAACACACCCAACAATCTTCGAGTAAATTGCAAAAAACGTAAAAAATTGTGAAATTTTTTCAGTTTCTTACCGTTTGTTGCAATTTATTTAAAATTGAAGGGTGTAAGGCCTAAACTGATTTGAAATTCGGATTCAGCGGGTAGAAAAACATGCCTGTAGTTATATTGTGGCTGTACAAAAACTTTTTTTGTGCACCCGTGTACTGGCCCATATACAGGGTGTCCAAAAATATGTGGGCAATCTCTCGGATTCGTAAAGAGCACGTAAAAATAATGTAAAAAGTTTTTATACATTTTATTCCTAAAGCCCCTCTTTACAGAGATATGTGCCCTTAAAGGATGCCGCTGGAAATTAGTTTTTCTTGAATAAGTTTTATAGTACTTGAATACTTAATAGAATAAGATAATTTTTTAATATAAGTAAGAACTCTTTAAATGGTATACTTGTAAAACATTTGTCTTTATTAATTCGCCAGGGGCGGACTAACCCTTTCACATAAGTGATAATTATTTTTACACCCTGTATAATAAAGAAATGAAATAAGTATTTTTGGGTATCCTTAGCTAAAAAAATTTTCCCCATAAGTTGTCGATAAATTAAAGAGTTTTCGACAAAAACAAGTTTTTGTTTAATAGGGACATTTAAAAACATTAGTTTGTTGTAAATGGTACTAAAAACTTATAAACAAATATATGTTTTTTATTTTTACGAAACTAAAAGATAATGTTGCAGCATTGTAGAGGGCTCAGAATCTTCTATAATTAAAGCTAAAAAAATGCATAAAATAGGAGGCTATGTCGAACCGGCAAAAAAAAATTCATTACAACCCTATTATCAAAATTTTGTTATTCTTGAAAACGCTTTACTTTATCGATATCGAACGGAAATACTTTTTTTTTTAATTGACCGGAAAACTGAATTTTCCACTCAATTTTTTAAGCGGAAAATGCTATTTTACAGGACTAATTTACTTTCCGGTCCCTAGTTTACTTTCCGGTCTCTCATTTACTTTCCGGTCCCTAATATGAAAAATCCTGTTAGCCATGACAAAAATTGTCAGAGTTCAATTGTTACTATTTGACAGTTCAAGATATTGTAAAGTAAAGAAAGCATCATTTTGCCAAAATGGAGTCAGACATGGAAAATCCAGATGAAATAATTGAAGCAGCGTCCAAGGTGACTTTCAATTTATTTCCCACTAAGAGTAAAGAAAGGTATGAACGAAATTTTGATACATTTTTAAACTGGTGCAACCATAAAAAGTCAAGCAAATTAATGAAGATGTATTACTAGCATTTTTGGAGAAAAGAGTGAAAGTTTAAAAATTTACAGTTTTTTTTCCGGTCAATTAAAAAAATTATGTACGATACTCGACCGGAAATATTCTTACGGGTCTCCTCAAAACTACAGGACTCGCCTACGGCTCGCCCTGTAAATGTTTTTCGTCGACCCGTAAAATACCATTTTCCGGTCTAGTAACGTAAATAGCTATTTTCTACGACTGCTATGAATACTGTTTAAAAACGCACGTCAAACAGGATCTGAAAATAACTAATTTCACATATGTATGATGTCAATCTCGTTAGTGTCAACCAGTCAAAAATATTTTATTTTGTGTCATTTAGTTTTGACATAAGCGTGTGAAAACATTTCTCACGGCGCGGCGTATGAAAAATTTTCGCACTATCCTGTCAAAAGTTAAAAGAAGAAAAGTATCGTGTGCAACACGTTTGAAACTGACTCTTTGCACACTCGTATGACTTGTAGCACTCGCCTATGGCTCGTGCACAAACGTCATACTTTGTGTGCAAAGAGTCTTTTTCAAAACTTGTTGCACAATATACCATTTTTAGCTAAGGATTTAAGCTATTTAAAAAAGATCTTTTTATTTCTTTATTATACAGGGTGTAAAAATAATTAGTACTATTGTGTAAGGCTTAGTCCGCCCCTGGCGAACTAACGAGGGAAAATGTTTTACAAGAATACCATTTACTTTTTATGACTTTAATGCTAGTCAATCGCCAAAAGGATACCATTTTAAGAAGTCCTAACTGGGATTCATCATATTAAAAAATTATTTCACATTACCAAGTGATATAAAAGTTATTCAAGAAAAACCGATTTCCAGTGGCGCCATTAAGAGCACATATCTCTGTAAAGAGGAACTAGGAATTTTTTTATATGAACTTGTTACATTATTTACATGTATTCTATATAAATCTCAGAGATTGCCCACATATTCTTGGACACCCTGTATATAAAAAAAGTTTTTGTAAACCGTACGCGACCTATCTACGGGCATGTTTTTGACCCTCTGAATCCAGAACTAACCAGAACTAACCCAGCCTGTCAATGTCAAATGTGTCGGGTCAGACTGGGCGAACGCGTCACTTTTTTTCTGAATAAGTTTGCCACAATGTTTTACATACAATTTTTAAACATTTTGCCAAAATTGGTAAGTGTTACAGTCAGTGGCGACGCTAGGGCGGAGCAGGGGTGGCCCGGCTACCTCTAAATAATGTCTGGCCACTCCTGGAAAATTGATGGTCAACCCCTTGTAAGGTGAAAGGTATTAAAGAATATTACAGTAGGTATAGATTAGAATATTTAAAGAACATTATTGTGTAAGAAATGGAAGGTAAGGACCTTTTTCTTATTGCTCTTTGAAATTATTGCAGGACAAAAAAAGCAGTATTGTGGGAGTTGTGGAGGAATAATTGTAATGTTTTATTTTACCGAATGCCAGATTTTTATTAGTAAGAACTTTTTTGGTCCTGAAACATTTTCGAGGCTAAAAATTATTTCACCGCCCCTAAAAATCTTCGGCCCCCTAAACGAAAAAGCTGGCGTCGCCACTGGTTACAGTCATAAAACCATAAGGCTCAAACACATGTTTCGAATATCGGACTAGGCAGGTTTCGCGACTGTGTTTTTTAAGAAACATGATAATGATCTCATAGATTCTATTTTAAGAGATGGCAAATCACTTTTACCAAAAAGGCCATTAATTAAAATTTAAAACCATATACAAAAAAAATAGATATTTAATAAGTAAACGGCACGTAACAAATTCCAGCGAAATGCGATAATATTTTTTTGTAAATAAATTACATAAGATGCATATAATTTAAATAATTAAAAATATTCCCGCATACTTAATTCCGGGTTAATTATTTATGAAAATACATTATTTTAATTACCTTAAACAGAGGCGATGTTTCGAGTTGTAATTAGTATGCAAGATTTCGATAGATCAGTGGTTATTTGCGGTAGCACATACACTAACAAATGAAGGCTACATGGAGAAAACAAAAAATTCTATTTTTGGAGCCAGTGGCGTAGCTAGGTAACCAAAGGCCCTGGGGCAAAAAATATAAGTAGGACCCCAACTAAAGTATTTAAAATCTTTTGTAGCCAATTTGACGTAAAGCCAAAAAGCGTAGCAGCGCTTTCAAAAATGTTTTTTTTTTTAATTTTAACACCCCTTTCAGGAAATGTGATTTATTTGTTTGTAATATAAATAACTGTTTTTGAAACATTTGTTTGACCTATTTATGCACTCCAAAGCTATAACTCCTGTTTGTTGACAAGTAGCACTGATGATGGTTGCACCGAAAGCGCTGCTACGCTTTTTGGCTTTTTATAAAATTTTCACCGAATACAACAGTTTTATTTCTTTTTCCTCTTATTTCACGGGCACACAGCCACACCCTTAAAAAAAACATGTCAACCAATTATTGTCTACCCCAATATAAATGACATTTTTATATCGACGCATTCTAAATCGTGAATCAATTTCTAAACAAACTGCACTTGTGGGAAAAATTTTTACTAGTTTAATTTATAGTTTCAGGGTCCGAGGGGCCCCCTGAGCTTCAGGGGCTCGGGCCACTACCCCGTCTAGCCCCATAGTTACTACGCCACTGATTGGAGCTTGAAATCGCTGCACTTACCGGGGTCAAGTTATAAATTTACACCCCCTACTTTTTCATTTTTTAATGTACAGAATAAATAAAAATATTAGTTTGTCGGGTTAATCCTGTAGTTTTTTAATTAGTTATAAGATTTTAACTATCTGGTAAAATATACAGAGTACAACAAGAAGTATTTTTTTTAATGAAAGACCCTTTACAGGCTGTTCGAAAAAATGCGTTAGGAAATTTTTCAGGGTCATTCTGCAATGTAAAATAATGTTACTAAGTTCTTTGACAAAATGTCGAAATCTCCCTGTTCACCAAGTTACAGGGGTTAAAAATTCATTTTGATTTTTGTTTTTTCGCCATATTGCATTTATTTTTTAACGAATCTAGTTGATGTTTGGCCCACAAATCCAGCTTTGCAGATTCTAAAATTTTAAGAAAAAGTACGTTTTTAATACCGCCAGAGGGCACTTTATCTGAAACTTTAAATTTATTTTACATTATAACTTTTTAATCTGACAGATATCGCAATGCTAGGGGTACCATTTTATAGACAATCAAAAACCTTAAAAATAAGGAACTCTTTATTAAAGTCGATAAACCCAACCGTTTAGCCACCAATCGACGTCAAGTTTTCATCAATTTTAATCAAATTACCCACATACATACAGAGTGTCCAGTAACTACACCGACAATCTTTACGGTGGGTTGTCTACCATTTAAATTAAGAAAAAACTTTATATAAACATATGTCCTAAACGTCTTAGGTTGTGAACCACGGTGTGTTTAATATTAAAAATTGAAACATTTTTTTGTTAAATTTTCAACACCCCAAAGTTCAAAAACTAAGACGCTTATGACATATGTTAAGATGAAGTTTTTCCTTATTTTTCGTTGTAGAATCGCCCTGTAAAGTTTATCGGTTAAGTTACTGGACACCCTGTATGTTTGTAGGTAATTTGATTAAAATTGATGAAAACTTTGATGTCGATTGGTGGCTATTATCGTTTATCGACTTTAATAAAGAGTACCTTATTTTTAGGTTTTCGATTGTCTATAAAATGATGCCCCTAGCTTTGCGATATCTGTCAAATTAAAAAGTTATGATGTAAATAAATTTAAAGTGTCAGATACAAGTGTCCTCTGGCGGTATTAAAAGTACTTTTATTTTTAAAATTTTAGAATCTGCAAAGGTTGATTCGTGTGCCAAATGTCAACTAGATCAGTTAAGAAAAAATGTAATATGGCGAAAAACAAAAATAAAAATTGAACGTTTAATTCCTGTAACTTGGTAACCAGGGAGATTTCGAAATTCTGTCAAAAACTCACAAATATTATTTTTATTGCAGATGACCCCTAAAAATTTTCTTACGCATTTTCCGAACTCCCTGTATATTATATATCCATAAAAGATCTTGCAAAGACTTTTGAAATAACACCACATTTATTATAATGATCTTTATTAGTTTCGGAAATATGGCTATCCGAATTTGAAGAATAAGTGTCAATTTTAATTAGGTACTTATGTACATATATCATTGCAATAATAATTTTATTGCTAATTATTTTGATTTTTATGACTGTACTTATAAAACTAATATAGATAGACATGTTAAATATGGTATTTTCGTAACGGTTTTTATATTATCTTTTTAATGGTGTTTCTAAACAAATGCGAAAAATTTAGATAATTCCTTGTTTAGAATAAATGCTAGTTTGCTTTATAAACAAAGGGTCAAAAGTCAACTATTAGGGAGATATCGTGGTACAAAATAGCAAAAAATAAAGTTTTTTTTTATCTTCAAAACGAAAAGCGCTAGAATAATAAAGTTTAACGAAAATATTACAATAAGAAAAATATACCTTTCACATATACAGGGTGATTCAAAATCGATCACGAAACTTAATGGGGTGATTCTACTTGACACAATAAGGATAGAGCTTCATATAATTTTTTTCAAAATGTCATTCGTTTTCGAGTTACAAGCCGTCAAAGTTCCATTTTTATTTTGGTTTTTTTCGCCATATTGCATTTATTTTTTAACCAATTCAGTTGTTATTTGGCACACAAAGCACACAAAGCTTTGCAGATTCTAAAATTTGAGGACAAAAGTACTTTTTTAAATACCGCCAGAGGGCACTTTACCTAAAACTTAAAATTTATTTACATCATAACTTTTTAATTTTGCAAGGCTGGGGCGCCATTTTATAGACAATCAAAAACTTAAAAAATAAGGTACTTTTTATTAAAGTCTATAAACCTGACCGTTAAGGCATTAATAGACATCAAAGTTTTCATTAATTTCAATCAAATTACCTACATACATACAGGGTGTCCAGTAACTCAACAAACTTAGCCAAACGATTCTACAACAAAAAATAAGAAAAAACTTTTTATAAACATATGTCCTTAACCTTTTAATTTAATTAATAATAATAAATAAATAAAAAAAAGGTTTTTTTTAAATATTTAACACAGCGTAGTTCAAAACTAAGACGTTTAGGACATATGTTTAAATGAAGTTTTTTTTAAATTTTCTGTTGTAGAATCGCCCCGTAAAGTTTGTCGGTTGAGTTACTGGACACCCTGTATGTATGTAGGTAATTTGGTTGAAATTGATGAAAACTTTGTTGTCTATTGGTGCCTAAACGGTCAGGTTTATCGACTTTAATAAAGAGTACCTTATATTTTAAGTTTTTGATTGTCTATAAAATGACGTCCCCAGCTTTGCGATATCTGTCAAAATAAAAAGTTATGATTATGGATGGTGGAGGGGAGGATAACCATCTTTTATGGCGGACAAGTTGAAAAAGTGGCCATCGGAATGTAGCAAATTGGGATGGCGCCACAGTAGCCAGTGGAGAGATTTTGGTATTTCTTTCCTTTTTTATTTTGTATCTATCTGTCCTTTTTTCATTTTGTATCTCACTCTAATAATTCATGCTCATTGGTTAAAAAATCTCCTCTGGCTACGGTGACGCCACCTTAAGTTGCTCCTTTCGACGGACACTTTTTAAAACATTCAGATGGTTATCCTCCCCTCCACCATCCATAGTTATGATGTAAATAAATTTTAAGTTTTAGGTAAAGTGACCTCTGGCGGTATTTAAAAAAGTACTTTTGTCTTTAAATTTTAGAATCCACAAAGCTCGATTTGGGTGCTAAATATGAACTGGATTGGTTAAAAAATAAATGCGATATGGCAAAAAAACCAAAATAAAAATTGAACTTTGACGGCCTGTAACTCGAAAACGAATGACATTTTGAAAAAAATTATATGAAGCTCTACCCTAATTTTGTCAAGTAGAATCACCCCTTAAGTTTCGTGATCGATTTTTGAATCACCCTGGATTTGCACATTTTTAGAATTAATGGAAGTGGTGAAAATAGACTACCCTATCATTTTCGACTACTAAGTTTAATAAATTATGATAGATAGGCTTAATTTATAACTTTTTTCTCTTTGCGTTACATACCAGTTTTATCTAAAAAAATTAATGTAAATCGTAACGCGCTAGGACGGGGAAATTTATTTTTATAAAAAAATCTATTTATCCGCCTATTAAGGCATTTGTAAGATGTCTTTATTTGGCATTACATGATAGTTTAATTACAACACAAATTTTGTTTTTAAGCAAAAAAATAAAGAAATTTTTTTGTAAGTTTTTTTCACCCGATAACTCCCTAATCGTTGACTTTTGATCCCATGTTTATAAAGCAAACTACCTTTTATTTTTAACAAAGAATCACATCCTAAAATTTTTGGCATTTGTTTAGAAACAACGTGTAACAGTGCAAGTAGCACGCAATTACTTAAGCGAGTATCAGGTCTTTTGATCCGAAGAGCATTTATGGACAACCTTTGAGTATACAACTACCAAGAGTTTAAAAAAATTCCTAGAAACACCTCTGTGAAAAGCATTGTTATTTTTATTTATTAAAGCCTACGAAGATAACGCCGGTTTCTTTTTCCATTCTTTTTTCTTTAACCACCTGGAAAGAAAGTTATTAGGTAAGCACCAGCTTGATGTTATAGTCATCTTGTGATTTAACTATACGAGATCTTTTTGTATTCCTGCCCATGTACTCCTTGTCTGAGTCTAAGGTTGTAAGCTTCCTGAGCTGTAGATGATCAGTGTGTACTAACCAGAACTAACCAGCCCTGTGGAAGGCATATTTGACCTCCGAGGCAGTCGCAGTACGCAGAGGACACAACTCAGATAAGTCTGAATCATCTTGTGGAACCCCTTTGATTTTTTTTATAAACAGTACCTTTTTTAATTTAAAATTAATTAACAAACTTAATTTATATAAAATCCGAAAAAACTTAAATTTAGTGTTTACATCAATTGTTTATTTGTTTTGATATTTTAATTTTTAAAATAAAATTGTAAAACGTGACTGGATAGCGGTTGTAAAGGTGTGCAAACTGCTTAAGATCTTTATCCATAATTGTATGTATACCTTCTTATTTTCATAATTTTAAATAAATTTTCTCTTAATTAAAGAATACCAGTAGATTAAAATAGTGTTTTATTTTATGCTGGACACAATTTTCCATTTTTTGGTTTGTTGAAATAAAGGGCTTGTTTGATAGAATTATGGTGATCTGGTAGAATAAAGCTCACCATAGAAAAATTAAATTCAAGATGGTTGCCGCCGCAAAATGGCGGATTACATTTTACTTACCTCCAATGTAAGTATCGAGGGCTGGATTTAGAGGTGTGGGGGCCAGGGACAATAAGCCTGTGGCCCCTTCTACATGGATTTTATACCCAAAAAGAATTAAATCACAAAAAAACTCCTTATCAATAAAATATGTACCTTTTCTTCATTGTGGGGGCCCCCTAATTTGTGGTGGCCCCGGAGCCAGTGCCCCGCTTGCCCTCTCTTAAATCCGGCCATGTGGGTATCTAATGAAAGGGTTTGATTAGTAGAATAAAGCTTATTCTAAAATAAATGAGCTCAATAGAATGAAAAGTATCAACTGACAACAAAACAAAAAACTTAAAAATAAATTATATAAAAAAAAAATGGTAAATGGTTTTATTGTATTAAAAGCAAAAAAAAAAATTGTGGTAAGTCCCAGCTACCAGATCGCACCAATCTTCTCATCAATCTGGGGTATATGAATCAGACAAACAATAAAGGCCCCTCTCCTTTCATATTAATTATTATCTAATGACAGATAATATGTTTTTATCTGTTTATTTATCATATTCTACAAATTAAATTTCATCACTTGTAACTGTTGGCACAAAAGTTTAATAGGATTTTAGCTGTATTAAGTCAATAGCCAATTTGTCACACTGATGAATAGACCATTAATAATCCAAGATCTCTTTGATACAAGCACTGCTGAGAACCACTTGTTATCAAGTGTTTACTCGTGTTTATTGTTATGGGCTTCTTTGTTTATTTGTTTATATGGGGTATTCTTTTATGGTAAACAGACTAAATTACGCTTATATGTACATACTTATATACTCAAGATGTTCGGCAAATAAAAATAGAAAGTTTTTTGACAATATGTCGTCAAATAGGTCCTTAAACCAGGAGCGGTTCGTTATCTTTAAAACTGACGAGGTTTAAATTTTACTTGAAGCAAACTCTTTTTATTTATTAAAATTAAATTTTACAAAGTTACAGTTACATATACAGGGTGAT